>JBAHVQ010186426.1:0-15373 GCA_036872915.1 Nanipora kamurai | reverse complement strand
TTCCTCGGCAAGATGAATTTCAAGATCTAAACCATTCTTCATACTTGGAACAACTGGAACATTGAAATTTTTTAGTCTTAGAGTGTTGTATATTTAGCAGCTTTTCTCAGAAGATTAAGGTCATTCGTTGGAGACAACTGGAAGCGCTCGATCTTCTAATCGTAAGCGCAGCAATGAAATTGTTAGAATACTTTCGGTAGCGCCGTGTGTATAATAAGGACGATATAATTATCCTATACCCAAGACCCTTATGCAAAATAACACGTAGTCGATTCGTAAGGTTGTATATTTTCGCATAGTGCCTGTTATATTGTTTGGGATTCTGGCTTCCATATCATTACTGATAAATCACTGACATTAATATACACTATAGTAAGTTACCGAAAACAGTGACAAGCTTCCATGTTGGAGATAAGTAAACGTCGAAATTATTATACGACTTAATGACCTAATGGCACGCAAAGTCTCCTGTTAACATAATGTTGAGGCTGGAGAGGATTATAAATATTTTCTTAATCATAGGAAATTTCGTTGAACATTAGGTTAACAAAGATATATACAGAATACTTTCTATGTCTCGGAATGTTTTGTCTAATATTGTATTTCTCTATGTATAATAGGACATTTTGATTCCCAGAGGTCTGGAATGCCTCTAAATTCTGTATGCTAGCATGTGTGTGTGTCCGCGCACGTGATATTGTCTTATTGTTAACAAAGCGGAATGCTTAATTTGATCATGCTACTAAACGAATTGCAACAACCACGCGTTAAAACCTGTCACCAAGGCAAGGATAAGAGCCTTTTTTCATCTGAATTAATTATAAGAATGTGAACGAAAAATATGGATAAAAATAAATTAAGGATTGTACATTTTGGCATTTGGTCGAATGCAACTTGAATAATTCTTTTTATTTTTTCGGATAAATTTTAATTTTGTGTCGAGTGAATTTTTGGTTTGAAGTCAGTATCACTTGTCATCTCATTGCACGTCATGATAAAATCAAGCATTTGCCTTCATCTGAAGTGTGAATTTACTTATTTAAGAATTCTATAGAGAGGAAGTTTTGCGCCTTCAATATGAATAAAAACATGTCAATTTTAATTGTACAGACTTAAGGACATAATGACCTGAAGATATAATCCGATTGCCTCTCCCGATATTTTCAAGTATCCTTTCTCTATTCAAGACAGGTAATTTATAGCTGACGATATCCAAACCATAAATTGTTTACCAGTCAATTTTTAATGAAATTATTAGATTTAATTAAATAATGTTAAAGGTTAAGCTGGAAGTTATGTTATTCAAAAGCCCTGGCATGCGAATTCAAATAATATATTTATTTCATTTTGGAAAATCAGGTAGTCTCACTTTTTGGACGGTTTCTTTCCAGAAACATAGCAATGTTATATAATTTGCCTTCTTACTTGTATTTCAAATTATTTTACTGACTTGTCTAAAGACCTTTGAATATAATTAAATTTCTAATTTTTGAACTGTTTTATCTACTTGATAGTCTGTACCTGTTATCTTCCAAGCTCTTGGCTCTACGTTATGAACGGTAGTGTTAAGAAATATTTATTTATATTTGCTCCTTGTCTGGGAGGAAAGTGTAACCAGTTACAACAGTTTTGTTGTACGTTTGTTACCTCTTTCAGTTGTTCCTATATTTTATTCATGTAAAAGCTGGAGTTTTAGTTTCATTTCTGCATTTCCCTTCATGGTATCTATTGGTAAAGACGTCAATCAATGCTTAATGTCCTCATCATAAGCCTATAGCTTTCTCTGACGACCTAAATCTGAGCAAAACGGACAGCCCGCCTAATGAGTGTTTAGGTGAAAAAATTTTCATCCAATTTCCCGAGATCTCGTCACGTCCCAAGTGAGAACTTGCTGACTGCTTGTCCATGTAAATAGAAAGGAAAATTAACAGCAAAATATAAGATCTCGCTTACCGGGATATCCAAGTTTTACTCCGACGAAGGGATTTGCTCGAAACGCCAGTTTCTCTACACTTAAGTTACGGCAGTTTCTCAACTCTTTTGCTTATCGAAAAGATATCCCTTTAACTGGCCTGGCTTCCCTTCCAAATAAACAGCTCTTCTAAGGTTAATATCTTAAGCCATTATGAATCGGTTAAACTAAGTATTTTTTTGCTTTAAATAGCACGTTTTTCCATGGCCAAAACCTTTCGTATATCTGTTCATTCACTGCCTTTTAAATTAACATCTGCAGGCACCCTTCTAAATTATACTAATTCGCTGTAGTGGAAGTGTTGACGTTGTTCTTGATTAAACGTATTCCTGCAAAATTTCATGTATTTTTCATGGTTAATTTAACCCTTTGTTTTTTCAGAGTAGAACGGGGTTAACCTACCATGAAGTGCTTACTGTGCTTGCGTATGTCGTTATGTTGATGCTTATCCTTATGTCACTAGTGAAAACTAAGCCTCAGTTACTTACTGGTATTTCCTCCTCGGCTTATTCTCTCACATTAACTTTATTTTCTTAGTAAGCCCAACAGTTTACTAATCATATTTACACCAACGCCACACTGCTATTCTGCACTAAGTGCTATTTTATTATAAAGTTGGTCTAAGTAACTTGGGCAGACAAGCTTAGTGTGAGATACTAATCCGATCTATTTCTTTCATGTTAAATCATGAATGATCACGAGAGACTTAAGGGCTGTTTATGTGGGAGACAAGCAGGCCCGGTATGCGGGATACCCAGATAGGCAAGATTAGAAGCTAGCAAAACAAGCTTTGACACGTGCAAACTTTTGGAAAAATAAACCTGCTAAATGGGACAGCTCGCCTAATGAGTGTTCAGGGTGAAAAAATTTTCATCCAACTTCCCGAGATCTCGTCACGTCCCAATTGAGATCTTGCTGACGGGGCTGGCCTGCTTGTCCATGTAAACAGAAAGGAAAATTAACAGCAAAATATAGAGGTAAGATCTCGCTTACCGGGATATCCAAGTTTTACTCAGACGACGAGTCTTTGCTCTAAACGCCAGTTTCTCTACATTTAAGTTAAGTGTAAGTTTCACGACTCTTTTGCTTATCGACTAGTTATCCCTTTAACCGGACAGCTCTCCTTCTATATAAACAGCTCCCTTAAAGTTACTATCTTAAGCCATTATGAATCGGTTAAACTAAGTTTTTTTATGCTTTAAATAGCACGTTTTTCCAAGGCCAAAGCCTTTCGTACATATGTTCATTCACTGCCTTTTAAATTAACTTCTGCAGGCACCCTTCTAAATTATACTAATTCACTGAAGTGTTGACGTTGCTCTTGATTAAACGTATTCCTGCAAAATTTCATGTATGTCAGAATACAATTGAGCTCAAAGTCTTCTCACAGGGAGAATAGACCCTTTTCAGCTAAGCCAAAACCGCTCAGCATAACAGTTTTTGGACAGTAAGAGAAATCCAGTGTATTGTCTTTTTCCTGCTTTATTTTGGAAATCCCCCTTTACTCCATACTTTCTAGTATTTCATTGATCTGGGTTATTTTTTTGCTAGCTACAGAGGACTTATTTCAGCCAAGACTCTTGGAGATTTCCCTTTGGATATCATCTTGCTGTTGCAAACTTGTGCATTGTTCCTGTGAACTCCTAAAACCACAAAGTCACCAATCACGAGCGGTGAAATTCCCATTTGTACAGAAGCACGTGTAAGTGTTTGAATGTTTCTTCAACATGGGAAACCCCGCAGCTTCGGCACGTAAACCTATATACTACATGTGATCTGAGACGTTGAGTAATCTTATCTTTTAAAGGAAAAGAATGAAAAAGCCTAACCGAAGGATAAGGAATACACCAGATGTTAATTTGAGCGTAATATGAAAATAAGTGCAAGGCATAAAACTCGAAACACAGCCATGACATAATTAAAGAACCTATGTACACGATAGACCTACGTTTCTTTGCAACCTGCAACATCATCAGAGTGAAAAGGACAATTTTAACACTGAACATATACGTGGTAAGACGGATTAAATTAAATGCAATACTACACAACAAAATGACAGAAATAGGAGTAATGTGTGCGGCTAAAGTGCGAAAGGGAATTAGAATAACGGACGAGCAACAGAGTTGATACTGGGATTAAGAGAAGGGTTTAGTTTGCGAATAAGAAGGCTTCCTCTAATTAAAAGTTGGGAAGATGAGGTACAAGAAGATAAAGTACCGAAGTCATTTATTGAAGCGGAGTGACCGGTATAAGTTAGGTGAGAGAAGATGTTGGAAGGAGAAGGATTTGAGTGTTCTTTTCCAGTCGAAAGTGAGACTCCCAAGTGGTCTGAGACTCTCGTGAGTAAATAACGGAGTTGTTTGGCCTACATACAATGTGTTGGAGCATTGACACGTAAATAAATAAACCGCGTGAGATCTCAAACACTTGGAAAATCTATCTTTGAAGGGAAAGAAGTGTGAAAGACGCTTGGGAGGACGAAAGGCGAAACGGAAGTCGATGTGTGGAAATGCAGATGAACAAAGATTGCGAATTTGAGTGCGGATCTGGAGACTGTGAAGGCCAGTAAACAGGATGCAAAAATAAATAACTTTCTTGGGGACATTAAGAAAAATAGGTTTAGGATCGAAAATTTTGTCAAGAAAGTAACTAATACATCTGTCCTTAAGTTCACTGGGATAATCATTGAGATTAAAGATCTTTTTAAACTTTTCAATTTCCAAATGAAATTTTTCATAACTAGAACTTATTCTAAAATACCTGTTTAGTAGCATAAAGATTAATCCTTTTTTGTATGTGAGCGGTATAAAACTATGAAAGCTGGTCAACAATTCAATATATGCTGGCTTTGATAAACTGAAGTCGTAAATGAACCATTAGACCGTGCTATTTTGACGTCAAGAAAGGAAAGGGTATGGTTTGTTTCAATTTCAGACGAAAAGTTTATGTCGGGACGTTGTTCGTTCAAAAATTTAAGAAATATTTTAACATGTTAACGTTCGTAGAATAACAAAAAAACAATAATCAACGTATCGACCATAATAAACCGGTTAAATAAATTAGAGGACAATTATTTAACCAAATGCTTACATGGAAAGAAAGGAAAATATTAGCAAATATGAGTCCCAAGGGAGATCCCATGGCAACGCCATCGACTTGTTGAAAAACCAAGTCGTTAAAAATGAAATGACACTTCTTAACTGAAAAACTTAAAAGCTTAGCAAACTGGTCGCGAGTAAAATTGTGAAAGTGAGAGACATTACTGAACAGGAGGTTGGATCAATAGTTAGCTGACCTACTGATCTGTAACTTCAATCTATCACACGAAGTGCTGGTTGTCATTTGATCAGCTGATCTCTGCCCACCTGTACATGTTTTCAATCACTTCCATAAGATATTTACAGTTTTGCTTTCCAAGAGATCTTGATATGTTTTCCAATATAGTTTTTTAACATTCTTACAGTTTATCTATCTTTTTTATAATGTCACAGATTCTCGCTTTTTATAGTCTAAGCTTTGAATTGTACATACAGGGTGTCTCAAAAAAACTGCAAATCTTTTGAAATCAGATATTTATGAAATTTACATAATTCAGTACTAATTGATCCCAAGGGTGCGTAAACACAATTCATGCATATCGTCCTTCGACATGACCCCCATTTCTAAATTGCATTTTAATTCACTTTGTGTAGTTATTCTAATTACAAGGAAAATTCGAATATATTTTCAAATCCCAGGAGCATCATAAGTTGCACAGGCATTGCAATGCTAATTGCAGTCAACTTTTTCAATTGACTTTAGCAGTCTAGGATAATTGTGAAATTGTCGTTGCTTATTATCTCAAAGTATTTTCCTCAATTTTGATAAAACTATAACTATACAATAATATGCTTCTATGTATAATATTTCTAACGTTTTTTGCTGGGTTTTTCCTAGGGAGAAAGCAAGAAACCTAAAACCAATTTAAGTGTACAGGAACTATATCTTTTAAGATTCTATTCGTGTAAGCCAAGGTAATCTACATCCAACGTTGCCTCGAGCTTGGTCGTCTAAAAAGGAACGATGGATTTGTTAACTAATTTTCGTGGGCATTCACAATTGTGATATATGCAAAAATAGGAATAGTTTTAGAAATGTCAAAATTGTAAATTACTCACCACAATTAATATTCTGAATCTGTAAATCATTTTTACCCCGGCCAATATCGAGTGATTGAAATGACAAGGGAAATCTCCGTCATACTTTTAAGCATAAAAAGCTAGACAAATGTGTTCAACATCATTCAACATTCACAACCATCCAACAAAGTTGAAACTTTGTTGGACTGTGGTGAACTGGGACCAAACCAATGCAACATATGGCGCGCGTATACTTGTACTTGAAGTTTTGAGAGATGATTAGGAAAAAGCTGTTAAAAGAGGAAAGAATTGTTAGGAGAGGAACGGCGAAGCAGTGGATAGAGCGAAGAGAAGCGTTGTTTTAGCAATATTGTGAGAGAGTCAGTTAATTATCAAGGACAGGATTACTTACAGAAAGATGATATGAATGACTTACCTTTCATTGAATACAGCAATGAACAGTAAACAACACGTACATGAGTGAACAATGTTGTAGTGCCTGACTAAACGGGTCATCGCTGTTGTTCACACTGACAAAAAAGGGAATGTTGAATGATGTTGCATCTAAAGTTTGATGGAAATAAAACTTCGTTCAACGCCATGTAACATCATGCAACATCGTGAAACATGGAGGCCAAACGAGTTCAACAAGTTGCATTCTACAATGTTGAATGATGTCAGGGAATCAGAACGTTGCACTCATTGGCCTGACCTTAAGAAAAGAATCTATTTGAAAGTCTGTGCTTCATGTACGCTACCATAGCTGCATTTTATGAGGTCAAGCCAAACGGTTACATTCACAGAATCTTATCGTGACATCATAGTATTTAAATCAGAGACTTTTCATCATATAGCTCTTCGCACCATGAAGGTGCCCAAGAGGTCGTCATACGACAAACGCAAATGGTTGACTTAAGTAAAGTGCCATAACTCCGTCCTTTGTGTAGTTAATGAATGAGAAAGCTATATTTCTGAGATATGATGAACCTAACAAGCAAGACAAGGAGAAGGAAACCATTCAATTTCAGAGAGGATCAGGGTACATGTGATAGAAAAAAGTTTCGAAACTTCAAAACTTTCCTGTTATTTGAGGATTTATAGTAACTATTTATAACTGAACACAAATCACGTTTAGTTAAAATAGTAAAGTGTGTTTTTCTCGTCTTGTCTCTCTCTCGTCTAAGTTCAAGTATTCTGGGTCAGATATTTCTCTTAAGTGAGCATTTAAGGCGGCTCCTAGCAGTTCTGTGTTTACAGGATGCAATTAGGACGGCCTCTATGTATGGACATTTTTATATTTAAGTTAATTGTAAGCTCGGGACAAAGTGTGGCTAACTGTAGAAGAAGCGTGATCAACATGATATTTTTGTCAAATTGCAGATTTTTTTATTTACGCATGCGTACTCAGTCATATTTTGTTGCCAATCCTCTATAAATAATTACCCTAGAGAGCCTCCCTAAGACAAACATGCCAATCAGTTTTAAATCTGTGTTCAGAAAAATAGCTGGATGTGAGGACGTACGCACGAGGCAGTTTGCGTCCAGCATGATAATATGGTATTGTTTTTTATCAGGTTATTTTCTCCTGCCAAATTTTAAGTCCTAGCCCAACTTAACATTATCAATTATATATTTGAGAAGTGTCTGTTTTGGACTAAGTACTGTTTTATTGTTGAGCCCAATGTGTACCTTGGACAAAGACTGAACACTCAGCATAAAAGATTTACCGATTCGTTTCATTTTGTTCACATGCAAACAGATAAACCTATAATGAACCGATAATGAACCTGACAATGGATCGTGAGAGATTAAATTCCCTTCAGTTAGCTTGTACTAAGCTACTATAACATCTTTGTATATTGACATTACTTCGTGTAATAAATGATGTACATTCATACTGGCTAAGAAAATAATCCAGCGAAAATACCATCATGTATACCATCGTAGTCGAAACATAGAAAACTGCGTTACTGCGTGAGTGTAAAGGGAAAATGAGAACATTTACTTTGGCTTACGTTTGACATGCTTAGGATAGTGGTATTATATATATTTTACTTGTAAAGGCCACGAGTCTCAACCAGTTAAACATTTCGACATTTGTAATACGAGCCTGCATCTTACGTAGTCTGTTCTGCCACCAACGACTCATGCATGGGACGATACATTAATGCACCCGTTGAGGTTCCCAATAAGCTGCCCTGTTTCACAGCACGTAATGGAATAATTTCCTTATTGATTTACTTAAAGGGAATTAAGCATAAATAAATACAGTAAATTAAGTACTTATCGGTTGTAATACTGGCCATTTTAAGCGTGCCAGGCACAATTTTACTGGGTAAGGTTGGTGTAATCAGCAAACTGAGAAGCAGGGAAAAATATTTTCACTGGGTTCAATAGGTGTAAGAGGCGCTAGGAAATCACAAAACTCCTCAATATTGGCGCATTTCTACAAACTGATGTAGTAGGTCGTTTTACGACATGGAAGAACTTTATCTTATGGATAGTGATTTAGAAATGTTTACCGACTTTCAAGTAAACAAAAATGAGAGACATGTTCGTAAGAGTCGTTGGCAGTGAAGAGAAACATGTTATCAGTGAAGACCCAATGGAGAAATTTATTGCATGTAAAGATATGAAATAATATTTAAAATCTACGAGTTTCAGAATTATCAAGGCTATTTTTACATCAACAGAAATAGGACAGGACAAATAGAGTTAAGAGAGTTACGTGATGCCCTTTTAGCGTCAATCTTTAGCTCCTTCCTTACCAAGGGTCCTTCCCTTGACGAGTAAAATCGCCCGGCGTTAAACGAACGATGCACAAAAACGGCAGAGAGTTAAAGCAACATTCTGTTGCAAAAATTATAAATTGTTCACATTACATTAAAGTAAAAAGGTCGCTCTCAATGAATTAAAAATGATTCATAAATGGCATGTTACACACGTAATTTGTTTTGAATTTAAGTAATGATTGCTGTGTTGGAAAAAGCCGTTAATAGCTTTGCCTGTGTAACATCATCTTAAAGAACCAAGTGTCATGATCGTCATTACAAACATGAATGTGCTAATATCTATCAACAGAAAATCACGATTTTTTCATGAACTTGTACAGCTGATCGAATGGATAACACGTGATTCAAATATTATGTGCTGAATCAAACATATTCTGGACAATCACCATGATTAAGATACATAGATGAAGATAACATATCGATATAAAACTGTAATTGAGTTGTTCCTAGGGATTTAAAATTCTCTAGACAAGTGCCGTAAATGATCTAATAAACGTCCGGGGCGTTTAATAAATTTTAGCGGTTCTACGGGGGGCGTTTAATAGATACGAGGCGTTTAATAGAGAGAGGCGTTTATTTCATTTCGATCACTTTACTGTAAAACAAAACAAAACAAAACAAAACAAAACTAAGACGCGTAGTTTGCTCGCGTAGTAAGACTAAGTATATAGTTTCTGAGCCCAATCGATATCCCACTGATTATGGTAATGTGAACGCTATGTCCTTCATAGATCAATGACAATGTCTTCATCATCATCCTGGTCAACTATGTTACTGTTCTCGGTTGCCTCTCCGACATCGGAGTCAGTTATGTCCTGAAAAGGGTTGGAAGATTAGGCTCATCTAGTACGGAAAGTTGTAATCGCAACTGCTCCGGTCCCGTTTCAGAAATCAAACACGGAAATCAAAAGAATTAAGGAGCGATATCTGCACTTTGGACTTGAAATCGAACAGGAGATCATAAGGAAGCCACCCTTAAACAAGACAACCTCACAAGGCACTAAATAAATAAATTCTTTAATGTTACTTTGTGTAGCATTTCCTTTAAGCCTTAAGGCGATTTGTGGGGGCGTCTATTAGAAACGGGGCGTTTATTAGAGAGAGGCGTCTAATACAAATTTACACTTCAAGGGGGGGCGTTTATTAGATACGAGGCGTTTATTTGATAGGGGGCGTTTATTAGATTATTTACGGTACTCTAACTTTAAAGTAAATGGTTCGAACCTGAGAGAATCGTTACATGTTTGTGGAAGTTGTTCATCCTAGCTAGTGTAGCCTTTAGAAAGGCTGTTGGCGGAAGTGAAAAGTCTTTCCCAAGACTGCATTACTCGAACTTTACTTAAATTTTTTTCTACTTCCCTCACCACTTTACACTTGCTTATTTGACAAAAGAGATTTAAGTAATTGTTTTTAGTCAAAAATAAGTCTGTAAGACCTAACGAACAGTCAATATCCGGCTACATTTATGAAGAGGAAGGTTATCACATCAACGTAGCAGCGTCATTCTGATTCAGATGTGTCAGCAAGTTTTGTTTAACCATATCCCGGTAGTACCTCTCCCTTAGAAGAGTATAATCATCTGGTGTTAGCCAGAGTAAAATAGTAAAAGTCGGAGACTGCCGGGAAAGAGTTAGTTTTTTTTTAGTTATTATCTCTTTCCCCGCAGCACATCTCCCTTTGACGAGTAAAATCGTTTGGCATTAGCCAGTGGAACGATAGCTTCAGAATGCCAACCATGGAGGCTGACATGTGGGTATGCCCCAATCCCTTTTACTAATGCAATACTAAGATTTCATCATTTTACGTCAAGTTTCGTTTTTCTGAGACAGTTTTCCATATATCCTATGTAAAAAAGAAGTGAGTGGAATTTCACGTTACCTATTCTTCATTCTTGTTATGACCGTAAAATGTCAACTTATGAGTAAAATAGATAAAAAAAATTGTCAGTATTACCGGTTCGTTGTGGCTGCACGGAAGAAACACACATGGTTTACATGTTCGTGGTAGCTGCACGCACGAAACATGCAAGACTTGGCTGCCTCCATAGAGATCATATATAAACTAGAGAGGGCATGGAGGCCACAAGATGGAAGATTTATTGGTTCTTGTGTTCATGGCAGTGACCACTGGCCAATATTTCAGGCCTCGGATTATCAACAATCAAATGCGGTATAAATTCTTCGGAATGGACCGTTCACGGAACGAAGCGATGTTAGCAAAATGACTTCATTACCTTGAAAACCAAACCAGTTTTTGGCATTTTACCATGTCAAAACATTTTGGATAACCGTTTAACTTATCAAAAGATCGCTCGAACTATCGATTGAAGACCAGATTCAAGACTCAAAAGTGGGTTTTTTGGTAATAAAAAAGTAAGTATACGCTTAATAATTGTGTTCTGCATTGCAGTTCGTTCTGACGATTAGAAATTTGTGACTGGGTCAAAAGAACTAAAAAATGTACCGAGTCGTATTGCCGATTCATTCAAATCATGGTCCTCTGACCAGGTATTTTTATTTGAAACCTATTTTTTCTATGTGGAAATTATTTCTCGAACACCTTTTATTTATGCAAAAACTAACAGCTTATAAGAAATTCAGTCTGAGAAGTGTATTGCTCAAACATAAACGTCAAAATTATTAGAAGTTATGAATTACAAGCTCATTTACTTTCTACCGGTACTCTTAATATGTCGAATGAACATTTCATAAACTCCTGGTTCCACATTTATCAATATCAAATTGTATCAAGAGAAAAAAACACTTTGCATATAGATAAATGTTGAAAAATTCTTCATGAAAAGGACTCATAAACCGCCAACATTTCCGCTAAAAACACAGGTCAGTGGTCGCTACCATAAGAAGAAGAACCTATAAATTCTAGTGCCAACCCCATAATTTTGGAGACACGTTTCTTAACTCAAAGATGATAGGGACACGCAGTCCAGTTATATATAGGTCCGTGATAGGGGTCCCAAAATTGGTAGCAAATTGAACCGCCGAAATTTTGAGTTAATTGGAGGCCAATCGACTGTCTCCAGGCCCTTTAACCCTTTACGGGGCACTGTTGCCAAATGGCAACATATTAATTCTACTCTGGCTAACGCCAGACGATTTTACTCGTCAAGGGGAGACCTCCTGAAAACCCGCCCGATAAAGGGTTAAGGTCTCTTCAAGTGTTCACGCAAGTTCACGCCCATCACTTTACCCATAATTCTCGTTCACGAATTTACTAAAAAAATATAATTTAATTTAATGAAGAACGGTTCATATCTTGGAAAGTAAATCCTACTTATTTCCTTATTTGTTTTGAATTCTTTTTATATAAAAAAGAAAAAACGGACAAAATTGAAGTGGTTTGGCATCCAATTTATCCAAAATAGTGGCCTTTCAATTTGTTACCTGCGGTTGAGGGACACTTGGGTACAATACCCTCTTTAGTTAATAGACACCTTAAGCAACGACGTTTTTCGCAGCGACGGCAACGTGAGTGAGCGAGTGGGGCTAGGAAGAATACTGCGCTGTTCCGATCGAAATATGAAAGTTAAACAAGGCGAATTCTCCAACAGCAACCACGATGAAAGTAATTAAAGGATTTTTTGTTCAGAACGTGTCGTCGTCTTGATATATGATAGAGTACGAACTTTTCATGTTTAGACTTTATCGATTTACATTTTTTATCGATTACAATTCCGTTTCTTCTTCCGCAAAGTAATAAGAAAATAATCTTTCAGTACATCCAGGATTCATTGACTGATCAAGAAATAATCTTTTGAGCCTGAAAGATAAACATTTTACTCACGTTCTACGGAAGACGGCAAAGCCTGTTTTGACGTTAGCGCGAAGGCACGACGACGGATTAGGAAAATCAACGGTATCCGGAAATAAAAGTTACATCCGGCTTCCGTCGACGAAAATGGCGTTGCTTAAGGTTCCTATTTAATACTAATACTAGATAATTACTAAGACCAACGGATATTGGATATATTGATTGCAGTCTATCCAATAATGCCATTTGGCCGAAGTAATTATCTATTATAACTATTGACCCTCATCAAATCCTTTTGTTCTGTCTTCGCATTATATTAACGATTTTAGACCCCCTTTCTATCGTCCTTGTAAACAAGAGTGCATACCGTGTCTCACGGCATACCGTGTTTTCTAAAGAATTCACTACTGTCAATCTTTCTATCAAATTCTACCAAACTATTGCTTAAGTTACGTATTCAAATTAGGCGTTTAAACCAGCGAAGCGATCTTAATTTATTCTATCGCTGAAGGGCGGTCAGCAACGCGGCATTTTCAAATCCAGACGTTTGGAGCAAAGGAAATTCGATTTGCTTCATTCTTTAGCAGCTTGAAGCAGTTTTCTGTTGATAGAACTCTGTTTGGTAGTACAGTATAGTTCTAATACGGCATTAAAGGATCGAACTGTGTAATATTTCGAGCACTAGCTTTCTAATCAAGGTTCGCCGATACCGTCATCCAAGTGTTTATGTAGTGCTCTTGTGTTGACTCACTTCGACACCGTTTGAATGATCTGTGAGAGATTTCGCCTGGTTAATGGTCACGCTGATCGAATGCAAGGAAAGGAACCGTAAGTTAAACTTAATTTGAAAAATAGGAAAGTTGTAATATTTAACACGTGTTTAGTGGCTTGCTTCGTTTACCGACATATGTTTTAGTTTGAACATCTCCGCTCATGTCTTTGTGGTGTTCAGCGTTCTTGTTTTGTTTACTGTGTGGTTTGGGCTAAGGTTTATTAAACTGGTGTATCACTCTACAAGCTGCATTATATCAACAATTTCAACTCGATAAGGTTTTTTATAAAAGTTTCTGGCAATGAAGTGTACGAGCCTTTTTGCCACCAGTAAAATTTATCAACGGTAACTCTAAACGTTCGAAAAGTAGTAGGCTGCAATATCAAAAATATATCAGTCAGCTACTTTTAGCACGTTTAATTACCCCTGACAGTTTCCCTGCTAATAAAAAGGATCGTCCCCACTCCCCATTTTCCTCAGAGACTTGGATAAAATACTCATCAGGCTGAAATCGTTGATATAATGCGGAGAGAGAACGATGGGATTTGGTGAAGGTCGGTAGTTATATGATTCCATGGGTGCCTCCTTGAGCGGGAAATTTAGCTTCACTAGTGGGCTTCATTCGATGATAAGGCGAAGCTTATGGGCTTGTCGTTCCAGTCTTTTTAGAGATCACTGTCATCGAAGCTCGAGGCAATACTTGCGTCTTCGTTGTAATCTTTTTTCTGTAAACTATGCTTCTTTGTGATGCCCGTATTCACCCGTCGAATGATTTTGTGTCTGTTATGGAATTTTTTAATCTAAGTCTTTCTCGATAAATCTCGCTTATTTATAAGGCTAACAACTAATGCAGTGGATTGAGAAGGTAAATCATAGTCAAAGCTGTATAACGTCTTCTTAGAACGTTAGCCAGAGATTAACCAGGCGGGAATCTCAATTTTAATACGAATATTAAAGCCCAGCATAGAATGCGAAAACAAAGGCATGATATAAAGAGTTCAATAGAATCTTACGTTTCGTTGTATACATCACAACATCTTCAGAGATAATAATTAAGGTTACCGAAGTTAAAGTGTATATTTACATGTGCCATGAATTAACCAATCAGATAAAATTACACCGATAAACGGTATATATATATATATATATACCGTTTATTACCTGCATTTGAAATCAGTGGTTGACCGTGAGAACAATTTTTATCTATCACGCCATTCAGCTGTTCAAGAAAAAAACCTTTTCTGGTTAAATAAAGGTTCCACCGCAAAGTCTAACATCAAACCTTATGACGTTATTTTTAACTACTCCAGCAAGACTCTCTCGGACAAAGAAAAAAGTGTCTTGGTGAAAGGTCTTAATTTCTCCATTGCGGCGAAATAGTTACACTTTTGTGATTTGCTCACTCCATTTGAGATGCTCTTTCGTAAGGTGAAATATGAGCCCATATCCTCTCGTTCCCCCTCAAAATGGACTCCCCGGTCCAAATCCGGTAGCCGATATGGACCGGGGGTCCATATCCGCTAGCGAATATGGACCTATGGGGTCCAAATCGGCTAGCGGATTTGGACTCCCCTAGCGGATTTGGACCTCCCTCGCGGATTTTGTAATTGTATCCTATTGTGTTTGAATATTGTATCAAAACGTTTTGAATCGTCTTAAATATCATCTAATTCATTTAAGAAAACAGCACGAAGATTCTTAGATTAAAAAATTCCATCAAAGCTTAGATTTTTAGATTAAAGAATCCACAAAGTTTATGATGATAATTTTTCTGCAACATGGGTTTGTTTCTATGATCAGTTGAAATGTGCCAAAAGCGCATAAACCCTTCACATGTATTGTACTCCTTGCAATTGCTATCTGCTCTGACACTTAAGGCTGGAACACACTGGGTAGTCGCCGCGGTCGCGCGACTACGGCGACCATGCGCGTGCGCGCCAGTCGCGCGACT
>JBAHVQ010186395.1:0-15380 GCA_036872915.1 Nanipora kamurai | reverse complement strand
CAAAAATAAAATATGGTTCGCTTCCACCACGCCCTAACCACGCCCTTTTGTCGGTAAAAAGTTGTCTTGCACCCCCCCAAACAGATAGTCTTCCCTCCGCCCCTGGATAATGCAAACCACATTTAAACATTTCTCATACAATCAAAACCTAAACTAGGCATATGAAAGAATCTCAAGAAACATTAACTCTCTTAAACATAAAATTGTATGATCTTCTCAACGAGTTGGATAACTTCAACCGCCAACGGCATTACTTAAACATGTGCTTTCATATCAAAGTACGTCTATTCAGGCGATGTTATCAGATGCATGGTGAAGAGGAGGCGTGAGTTAAATATTGCTAAGATTCTCTGAAACACCTACTTCAGAACGTATTCATTTCAGATGTCATGTCAAAGAACTCGTTCTTCGTGTCTCATCAAGGTATCCAAACACTCGGTCACAATAAAATCACTCGACCTTCGGCCTCGTTTTCATTACGTTTCCTTGTGTTTGGATGCCCTGATGGAACACAAAAAACGAGTTCTTTACATATTACTTCAAATGTCATCCGAACTCCAGTGACGCAATGACTTGCGAGTCTGTCAGTTGGAGCTAGAAACAACGAAACTTCAACGGTATGTAGTTACAATTTGAATCATGAATAAGGTGTTCTGACTAGAGATTTACTGTTATGTAACTGCTTGTAGTCAAGCATGTCATTGTCGACTGAATCGACACGAGTTTAAATGCTTGTGAAGTAAAGAACTTGTGAAGTAGTTAAGTAACCTGCTTTCTTCTGTCTTCAAGAATGATGGATATTTGTTTTACACCTCAATTGAGCCAACATATTGAGAGGACACTTTTCTCAAAAACCGAGTCTTCCATATAATGAAATTAAAATTACTCTATGCCAGCTACAACCAATGATTCTAAAATGAGCGGTATTGTCGCCAGGGAGTTAAAGACATTAATTGATATCCTACCTGCAGCAGTTTCTTTCCCTTTATTTTCATATAAAATTTTAACAACTTCCATTGCGATTACCACAAATAACAGGAACACAACGTAGCCCACAACCACGTAAAATGCCGTAGTCCTTTGAAATATGTCAAGTCCCAGTAGGGTAACTACAACTAAACGGTAAACGTATCGAAAACCATTAGACACAATTACCAATCAGTTGATAAACTCATGTTAATATATAAAACTATGTTAAAATCAAACTTTTTTAGTGATTTTGCCGAGCTTGCAGTGTACTCCAGAACATGAGAGTTGGAGGACCTAGTACAAATTCCATACAAATCTGGTTGTATGTGCAACTAAACCGAAAAAATATTGGAAAATATCCCTTTCAATTTAACATAAATTGATAAAAGTACGTCAGTTTATAAAAGTATCAATCAATCAATAAATCAATCATCTATCAATCAATCAATAGTTTTTATTTCTCCGTCGGACAAAGATTCATTTCCTATGTTACAAGAGATACAAACTATCAACTACAGAGACGTACAAATTTTACAATTTATATTAATCAATGCCAATTATATATTATAGACTTAAATTTTCCAAATTAAAGTTAATTCATATATTTAAAATCATGCATACATTTCAACCATTTCTTGTCAGCGGGATATCCTCTTGACATCACTCTCCGTGACTAAAATCACGTGGGGTTACGCGGAGTGAAAAAATGAAGTCAGGAATGAGCCAAAAAGAGTTAATATCATCTAACCTTGAATAGACGCATTTTTGGGCCCCTAAAATGCGCGCAGATTATCTCTTGAGTAAACTAACAAAAAGGCATGATTCATTTCTCGGAATAGTGCGTTGGTTTATCGGTTGTATTCTCACGTTTAGGGCATTTTGAGTACGCTAGCCTGGTTTGACACCTACTATTACCACCATACTTTACTGATTAACATAAAAACTTCTACTTACGGGAGAGAATAAAGGCCGCCAAACCGATGGAACGATGAATGAAGTTAAAACACGGGCGCCTACAGAAAAATTCAGGGTTATTTGTGTCTGTTTAACTTGTTCTATTGCTTTTATTTGTATATTGGCATCTTTAATTGCATATTTGCAATTCTGTACGTTCGGGCGTTTGTACCCATATATATATATATACATATAAGGCAAGAATGATAACCAAGAAAGTTGTACTATTGGCTTGAGAATAAAGAGCGCTCAATACCGTACCAGTAGATCAAATAAAGGAAGTGAAAATAGATGAAATTTGCTGTCGCTACTCTAAGTTTCACGCGCGCAGTTGATCATCAGGCAACTGACAGATCATTTAATTATTCACACAATTTTCAGGTTCACAGATGGTGTTGTATTACATGTCGGCATGCACTAAAAAGTTCCGATCGTTTATTTAAAATGTTCTTTTGACGTCTCTTCAAGATTAAGAGCTTTTCTTCTAAGCATAGGCGGCATTTTTTAGATCCTGGTTTACATGATGGTAGCTGTTCCAGCTAGCATCACTACTTAATCGGGTATTTAAACACAGAGCAGAAAGCCTGCTCATGTGGGCATTTTAATCGGGTATTGTCGTTTGTTGTCCTTGGGTTGCCAAATGTGTTTGGAAAGTTCAGTTTCGTTATGGTATTTTTGTTGTTCAGTGATTTGATGTGGTTTCTTGTCTTGAAGTCGTTGGCAGTAACGCCTATGCATGTTCATGTCTCGTTGCTGTCAGTTGTAACTTCGGTCTTGTAAATAACGTTTGTTTTTAGGCAATTGCCTTGGGTTGAGCATTGGTCAGATTGTCTACAGTTACAGTGCCGTATGCTGTTTTTGTTCGTTGGTTTTGTTTGGTTGTCATGTGTTTTAAGTATTGTTTTGCTGTGTCTAGTGATAAAGGATTTCATGTTATCGTTGTAGCTATAACTTACATGTACGAAGAGTCTGTTAAAGAGCTTGGAAAGTTTATTATTAGGCTGGAAGTGTTTGTCAATAAGTTGCAAAAAGTCGCCTTCGATGTTTATTTTGACATTTTTGCTGTAGGGAGGGTTAAACCAAATCACGTATCGTTGTCTGCTGTGTTGAGTATTTGTGTTAGTGTTAGGTGATTCGCACTTAAGTTGCGTGCTAAAGTTGCTTCGTTTGAGGGCTTCGTTGTAGATGGGGCAGCCGCGTCAAACATATCTTGATTAGAGGATAAATTGTTTATTCGTCGGTTGATAATTCGAGGAGTTCACGTATTATGGAAGTTGGTTGATTAGATGCGGGGTTGATGTGAAGAGGTTCATCGTTGGGTTTTCTGTAGGGTTTGTAAGTACCGTTGGTGAGGTCGAATGTTAAGTCAAGAAAGTTTGTGCGATCTTGGTTTGTCAGTGCTGTTATTTTAAGTCCGGAAAGTCCGAGGATCAAGATATTTTCGCAAAATGAACAAACATCGCACGCGACTTTCAAAACCTACATCGCAGGCGACTTTTTGCAACTTATTGACAAACACTTCCAGCCTAATAATAAACTGTCCAAGCTCTTTAACAGACACACCGTACGCGTAAGTTATAGCTGCAACGATAACATGCCATCCTTTATCACTAGACACAACAAAACAATACTCGGAAGTTACAACAACTGACAACAACGAGACACGAACATACGTAGGTGTCACTGCCAGCGACTTCAAGACAAGATATCGAAACCACATCAAATCACTGAACAACAAAAATACCATAACGAAACTGAACTTTCCAAACACATTTGGCAACTCAAGGACAACAAACGACAATACACGATTAAGTGGGAAATTTTCAAACAACTACCATCATGTAAACCAGGATCTAGAAAATGCCGCCTATGCTTAGAAGAAAAGCTCTTAATCTTGAAGAGACGTAAAAAGAACATTTTAAATAAACGATCGGAACTTTTTAGTGCATGCCGACATGTAACACATCACCATCTGTGAACCTGTAAATTGGGTGAATAATTAAATGATCTGTCGGTTGCCTGATGATCGCCATGAACGCGTGAAACTCAGAGTAGCAAATTTCGTCTATTTTCACTTTCTATATATATATATGTGTATGTGTGTGTGTGTGTGTGTGTGTGTGTGTGTGTGTGTGTTGTATTATGATCGATTTTGACGCTTTAACTACAAGAAAAATGTAGGAAATCGTACTTGGATGCACCAGGATGTGGTCGAAACAGAGCGCCAATGGGCTGTGAAATAGACAGGTATACAACAGCAAGTCCCAAAATGGCATGAACCATGTTTTCGGCTGGTCCCTAGATAGATAAAATTCTACCAGTGAATCAGTTAATCAATTAATCAATCAATCAATTAACCAAGTAGCAATGAATATTTGATATCATGATGTAATTATTGCCATCTTCTGCTCCGTGGCAACCCTTTGAGGCTAACCGACAAGAATCTGCGGCTGGATTTAGCTCTGCAAACCCAATCAACTCTATACTCAGGGCTTTACAGTTCCGCGGAACTTAACTCCGTTTTTGAAATTGGTAAACTGCGGTCCGATCATGATTTGGGTCCATCTACCAGTAGGTTACAATCCGCAGAAAGTTATGCTCATGGAATAGCAGAAATTTGGTGCTAATCTTGCTACTCAATCAAGTCTTGAAAATTGTCCTAAAAGGAGTGTCTTTTAAAAAACTTCATTCTTATATAAAAGTAATGTGGTGTGTATGCAGTGTTGAACGGCGTGTATAAGGACAAAAGGGTCCGGAAACTGTCGAAAAAGTAAGTTAAATTAAATAAATTTTTCGGCAGTTTTCTTTCCCTCATGAAGTCCTCAAGTGGCCGAGGAAAAATTGTTCAACATATCACAGCTATGTGGATTGTCAAAAGATTTGAGAAACTGCCGGAACTTAAGGATATTTAAACTGGCGTTTCACTCCGACGAGGGGCCTTCGCTCGAAACTTCAGTTTAAGCATTATTAAGTTCCGGCAGTTTCTCAAACCTTTTGACTTTCTACATAGCCATTCAATACTGCCGACGTAGCACTCTAATTTTTATATCATTGTTTGGATTTTCACCGCTGCGACTTATGCACAACCTGAAGAAGTTATATTACCGCTGTGTACGAAATGGATCGTAAATAAGTCTGTATATTTGGAAAGAACAAAAATATAAAAACGCACCTGAACTTCCACAAATCTTTCAAGATCCACAAATATTATGACAATGGATGCAATGGTGCCCAATACTACAGTGATCATTAACAATCGATGGAACTGTTTATTGCAAAACAGAAAACAGAAAAAAGTGGTATGGTAAAGAAAAGAAGCCAAAAAAACCCCAGGATTTTCTCGAAATAGATTTCAAGTTAACTAAATTAGTAATCTCTTTCTTAATCATTAAACAATTGTTTTCTTTGTTATAATAAGTCACGATTGGACATAGTAGCCATATGTCGCAAATGTTCGTCATCTTTGAGGGTTGGGATAAATCTGTTACAAGATTATCTTCCATAAAACATGTTCCGAAAATTAACATCTTGAAACTTGAGATACAAGTTAAAACAAGACGAAGACAGGTGCGGTAATATTTCGACTTTATTACAAAGTCATTATCAAACCAACTCCGAAATACCGACCCCAATCTTCACAAAAATTGTCGGCTGGTTATGGTTTTTATTATCTTCCATTTATTATAGCAACTAACCCTCACTCGCCAGGATACTTTCACTTGACGAGTAAAACCAACTGGCTCTAGCGAGAGTATCTATCCAGCAGGAAAATTGTTAAAACACATGTATTGTTTTCACTAAAACCATGGAAAGATAGCAAATATATTTTCATGTTTAACAGAAAGTTTTATTCATGAGTAGCGTTGTCGACTAATTTTTGGCTAATTGCATTTTATGCAATAGTAAATAAAGAATAGCGAATTGAAAATAGTAAATAGTAAAAGATCATTGATCAAAGATAAATAGTAAACGATAAATGGTAAACAGTAAATAGTAAATGATACGATAAGAAATAAGATTCACGAATTTGTGATAAGAAGGGATTAACTTATCCTGACAATAATTTTATCACTAAGTTTTTGTTAGTAACATGGGAACTTAATGTTCTAGTAACTATTCATTATAGATAAGATAATGAAGTTGAAACTGTTTTTTCACATAGATTGCTTTATCCTGGAAAGTGCTATCCATACCTGAAACCAAACTTTTTGATCTAAGAGTTTAACATCTGACCAGTTATTTCTTGTGTATCGTGCGAAAAATAGACCAGTTGAAGCAAAGATAATCCAGACGATAACCATGAGAGATCCTAAAAAGAATCATTTGAATTAAAATGATACATTAAACAGAAAATTTTTAATACTTATGAGATCCAATATTTCAATATAAAGATATGAAACTAATAAATGTCAATGAGGTCCAAATTTAACGTTTGTTCTTTTATTGATTTCTGTAAGTAAATTGAAGAAAAAATTAACATAGTCATCAAATAATTATATTTACTTTCTTATTTTACGGTTTCTTAATTTATTTTTTTTATGTCTTAAATAAACGGTCTAATCTAAAATGGTTTCACAGCCAAATATTTTGAATTGTGTTAAGTAATGAAAAGTACAACTAACTCAAAATAAGGTAAGTCCGACAAAGCATTGTTTTGATTTACATAAATTTGATCTACAATTTTCTCAAATAAAACAGTCCATATCACCAAAATAACTGATAAAAATGGTTAAACGGATGCATTATTATTTTAATAAAGATGAGATATCCGTGTCCGAAGTGTATGGGATTAACAAGTAAGCCGAAGGTATGGTTCGATAGCTCATGTTACATGATGTATCAGCACGATTAATTTTCATTCATTTACAAATATATTTTCGTGTTCATAACCCACTCGTAATTACATGTATGCTGGTGGGTCCGCCTGAATCTGTCTGATTCAAAGATCTGGTAAATCTAAGTCCAACATTTGTCTCATAGTCGACGAGTTCATGTAGTACGTTGCTGTTTAACTGGTTGCTCAGTTTGGGTTTATGAACAGTAATGTCGTGGTCTCGGGGGAAAGAATGGTGTTCGCCCTCCAAGCTCGATATTTGTCAGAAATTTTGAAATTGTTGGAATTGTATGCCTTTTGGGAAGACTGGATCGGCCAACTGTTACGGTCTCTCGTTCCTTCTCACATGTTGAAGGAAGAAACTAGGGATGCAGCAAAGGGAAAGCTGGCAGACCTCCCTGTCAACGGCAAAATGTTGTTAGTGAGTTATTATGAGTAATGAATGATAACATCACAGAAAATTAAATATTAACATTGCGCCAAAACTAAAGGAACTCATTTTGATTATTTTTGTCTAATATAGTCTAATACTAGTATATAGAATGGTGCAAAATATTTCCTTGTTATATGTCTCCTGAACAGTCGTCTGAAAGACCATGATTTTTGTCTAATAAAAATTCTGTATGCTATAAAAACACATGGAGCGAAATCTACTTTATAGATCGTCATATTTATGTGAAAAATGATCCTAAATTACAGAAAATAACGTTTCATAATTTTGAAAGGTCAATAAAATTTACGGCAAAAATTGTCGACTATTTGCCCGATATTTTGCTTCTAATTGACAGCAAATACCCGGTCTTAACGATACGAGGCTTGGGGCAAAATTTGAGTTAATCGAACTTGTTAAGCTCGAACTTGCAATAAATTTTTGGCGAAACTACGCAACATCAATCTCGCGCTCAAACATGCACTGGGTCTAAACCTCTCTACTGTAGGGAAACTTGACAAAGAAAAATAAATAAATAAACAAAAACTTAGAAACAAAAGCAGGTACACGCCCAGCACTATCATTGAGAGATTGGGAGCTACATCTTCAACATTTCGGTAAGTGAGTCAGAATGAAAATGAAACGTCCGTGGAGGGAAATTTTGTTTCTACTAGGCAGAACAACTTTTCTTTGTCTACATTGAATCGATTTCTCATTAGTTTCAGCCAAGTGCTTACGAGACAAAGCAAAAGTCGACTTCACGCAAAAAAATTCTCCCAATGAAAAACGGACCTTTCACCCTATCCAGGCGGGAAGGGATTGAAAGTCCGCCAGCTAATTTGAATCAAGGATCACATTCTTGATATTCAACCAATTACCACCAAATTTGGGGACTATCCCGAAAATTTATCCAGCAACAATTTTGCTTTAAGATTTTGTGACTAGGGTATATCTTGTTTTCATGGTAACAGAGTATTGAAAGATATGTTTTGTCGAAATTTGTTTCATTGTTATGAAATTCTCAAGTTTTATTGAGATTATAGAAATAGGATCTTAGTCTTCAGGTCACGTTTTGGATGGTTTTGGAACATTTCTAGCATTTTTCGACGATTTATGATGTCATACCTGTTGCATCTTAGTTATTCAAGATGCCAGATTTGTGACGTCATATTTTAACTCACGTTAAAGTTGACTTCAGAAAAACTGAGTTTCTTCATCAAGAAAAGAGACTGAGTCAAATTGATGACTTTCTATGGTCGAAATTCTGTCCATATGTTGTTTCAGGATCGAAGTTTATTCTGTAAAAGATGCACTTTATTCTTAGAAATACTAATATACTATTTTTTTTAGTATTTTAAGGAAGTTCAATATTTCAGCTATGTTTTTTCCGTCTGAAGCTGTATACGTAAACTTTTCTGTTCCAGGTCAATAAATTTAGGTAAGAAACTCCCGAAATTTTCGAATTCATGACGTCACAACTACATCATAATTGCGTCAGACACCAATTAAAGTACAATAGCCCGGTGTGGATGGGGCTAACTTGCCGGTAACAAATGGTAAATCTTCGTTCTGTTCTTCCATAATACTAAGTGTAAAATGTTAACTTACCTGTAGTTGATAAAAGCAATGTTAAAGACTGTGATCCCCCAAACCAACACAAACAAAAAACCCTATTAAACTTGTTCTATTACTTATTTCTAGCACGGTTTAAACCATAGAAAAGTATATAATTTTACTACCCCAGTACAGATATAAGTATGTCAACACTTTCACCCTGAATGAAACTCTAAAAAGAATAGGAACTAAGTACCGTGAACTTTTTTCTTCAAGTCATTCGGGGAAGTAGCTTGACTTTCAAAGGTACTTGTCACGTTGACTAGCTGATCTGAGAATCCTCGGGCTTGAGCGCCCATACCATGGTTATCTGGAGTATTGCCAGACAATGGGCCTAATGAAGAAATTTCCGTAAGAAATGACAAATCACGTCTTATTATATTGTATCATGAATGAAAAATTTCCTTTCTTTTCTTAGAGGAAATATTACCTTTAGCGTAGATAATGTAGAAAATATCATCAAGATTACGTAAATTACTCGAGTTTTCCGGTCTCAGCGGATGGCCAAACCTGAAGAATAAATAAATTCAAGATCAACAATTCGTCTTTATATTCCATATTTTATACAACAATCTGCGGTAATAGTTCAAAATGCGACGAGTATAGCTGGTTTTAACATGACGTCATGAACGTCATGATGGTAAAACTTTAATAAAAGAATCCAATGAGCTACTCCAGATTATGGCAGCAGCATGGTGGGCATGTAATTGCCATTTGAGTCTTAAGGGTTTGTTTGCTAGCTTTGCATATGTACGTGAACATAGTCATAGAAGGACATGGTCTGAAAAATCTTCCCTCTATCACAGAGAACTACCATACACAACAGAACAGATATTTGAAATAACCAAGCAATCAACCAATAAAGACGTTCTGCTTCAGACTCTGAGCAGTGATGTTACATTTTTCGTTGTTACAAAACGTTAGAGCCCTCCAAAACGTTAGAGCCCTCCAGCCCTCCAACTTCATTATATTTCTTAATAAGTCACTTTGATGTTTGTCGAGTTTTTCGACCATGCTTTGTAAGCTTGAATTCGTTCTCATGAGCTTAAAATCTTTAGTGAATAAGCAGTTGTTAACCGGTGGTTAACAATAATTGAACTATCCAGAGGCGTAGCCAGGAGGGCTGAGGAGAATGTACCCACCAAATACATTTGAGCTCCCCACGATAAATTTCCAACTAACACTTTAATTGATATAATGCTTGTAATCTGTAGGTTATGACCCCTTACATAAATTTTTTCCCCACCTGAAATCTTTTGAGGATTACCGACCTGTAACGATCTCGGTAAAATTACTGATTTCACATGCAAAATAGTACAGTTTTGTCTAATAAGTTATAATGTTACTTATGCTTTATGATTATAACATCTATTGCATGAAAGTTCTGTGACATTTATTTATATTTATTCTCTCTTATACTGGACATGTTTACTTCTGTCACCGATTGTTGTTTACCGTAAAGCGCACAAAATTGATATGATTACCCTTGACCTTGACATGATTACCGTTGACCTTGACATGATTATTGTATAATCCGTACTCAGGTGATGGCGGAGGGGCTGATTTCAAAAATTTACTGTACGCTTTTGACCAATCATAAAAGACATAGTCAATTCAATGTATAGTAATTCCTATAAATGGAAGGCAATCCGGTCAAAGATACATTGCTAATCTGGATGCTGACAGACAACGGTGACATATGGTCACTATCTTCTATTTTATTTTATCTTATTTTATTTTATTAGATTCGCCATTGAACAATTAAAATTTAGAGACAATGGTAGGTTGACCACATAGCAAGCATTGCTAAGTACTGCGGATCCGGAGTTTAAATTATATAGAAAAATCCCAAATGCTACATGTAGTACACAACAATTGTACACGACAACACCCTGTCAAGAATGCCGATCGCATGCCAATGCGTCGACTCTGCAGTTGTCGATCATTCAATGTGTACATATTTAGGCTACATGATCTCTTCAACTGAACAGTAACTGAACTATTACCTATTCTAAAACTAGTGTAGGATATAAAGGAACTATCTCCTAGCCTCATTATATTAAAATATTGTGAAAATAATCTTAACTTACCACAAGCTTCATTGGGTTTTGTTAGATTTTTTTGGGTTTTATCAAATGAAGCCTGTGGTCATTTAAGATGATTTTCTCAAAATTCTAACACTTCTGTTTCATATGAAAATGCTTGCATTGCAGTAGGAACTTGAAATACTAAGAAATTAAGACTAACCTGCATGATATCGATCCGCCGTTGGTCGATCCAACAGTGAGGTTTAGATCTTTATCCTTAAACATAAAAATTTCACATCCTAAATTTCAACAACAACAAGCAACAGGTAAAGTTATTTCATTTTAGAATTTATTTACCTCGATAAGCGGGGGTAAGGAACGAGCGATCAGTTTCCCACTTCTTATAAGAACGCTACCGCCGTTTCCATAACAAAAAACGGAATCAGTTCCAGGCTATAATTGACAATAATAATGGGAATAATGGTAATAGCAATAATAATAATATCAATAATAATAATTGCAAAAATTCGAATAGAAATAATAATTACAATAATGAAACTTAACAATGATCAGTATTACAATAATAAAAATAACAATATTAATAGTAATTTTAATAACAGAGCATTCAAGTTAATTCGCATCACCTGATCTTTAATTTTGTAGCAAGGGCACATGAAAAGAAAAATAACGATGGATCACCGAAAAGTACAATGTTTTTGGTGATCTTTGTCGTGAATTATGAAAGTGATAATTTCATCCGAAACTGTAAACGGTAAACGTGGAACGGAGAACGGAGAACCAGGGAAATTTGTGGTCACGTAGCGATTACACGTTTACCGTTTGCAGTAAATGCGATATATCGCTTCTGCATCGTTCTACGAAAAATTTGACTATCAAACGATGTATACAAGTGAGACAAATCAAGGAATGAATCCTGAGTCTGTCATAAAAGAACTACTATTATATTTACGTTAGAAAATATTATTTATGGACCCATCGAAATACATACCATCTGCGGATCGTTATTGAAACCGATTGCCACATATGCTGCATCTCTTGCAAACAATTCAAAGATCACCTGATCTCCCTGTCTCCGGTACGTTGCCAGGTAAGTACATTGAGCTGATTCACATTGTGCTGGAAGTCTCAGGCATCCTTTGGTTTGACCGCACCCTTCTGTTGTAATAGTCTGAGTTATAACTGAGGAAGATGGTCTTTCTAAACGGGAGAACGAAAAACGGTAAATTATATAATTATTTAATTAAAACGCTAAAACCAGGACTTCGACTTAAATCCCACGCAGAAGTGGCCACTGCTATTCCAATCAAAGGAGTGAATTCAGTTTGGACTCCGTTAACCTTGATTGAATATCGCATAAAAGCTATCCACTGCTATGGCCAATCAAATTGCCAAGCATTGGGTACACTCGCCATAAATTAAAAATTATTAATGACGGTACTTTTTTTCTCAGAACAGTTATAATGAGCTTAGAGGTTAGCTTGTCACCAGCAAACAACGGTTTGCTCACAAGCATAGATCAATTGCATGAGAACCACAAAGCATCAGTATACATGTAGAGCATCAACTTCATTCTTTCGTGTTCGATTCACTTTCGCCAATTGTGCTGACCTTTTTTGTTTTTTCATAGAATTTAAAGCAATAAAGTTCAGGTTATGCGGGTATAGTGATGCAGTGTGGTATTTATGCAGATGGTCTGCTGATGATGCATATTTGTTGTTAATTATTATTATGTTCGTGTTTCTTTCCAAAGAATTAGGAAAATTGTTAGTCGTAATACTTTGGATGTGATGGTAACCATTCATTTCTTGGGCTTTCAGGAGGTAGCGACTAAAATTGTCTGGCGTTATTCTGAGTAAAATTAATAAGTTGCCATATGGCAACCGTACGTGGCCAAAAAAGGGTTAACTGATATGATGGATCTGTACAAAGAGGTATCACATTTCCTTCCAAATGGTGTCTCTGATCACCATCACTGCATGCTACTCCATCCTAAAGTGAGATCGAAAACAAAGCCTTCCACACCATGAGTTCGTTTAATGAAGCCCCATCGCATAAGAGCATTCGCACTGAAGTTAAATTTGGAGAAGTAGACTTCCGTTTTCAGTGCCCAAGGTGTAGATAAAAAAGTTCACCAATTTACTGCCACTTTATTGCGCATTATGGATGCATGAAACAGTACCAGAATGTACACTTCATCCCCTATATACAGTAGAATCTCTCCCAATTATTCCCAACTATTGTAAAAATTAAAGTTACACTCGGGCACCTTAATACAAGGAAAACAAATGGTAATGATAAATTACCTGGCCCAAGTCATTCACAACATTATAAGTCCGGCATCACCCAATGCAAATATCCTAAGCTGTACAAAGATTTAGCCTTTTTATCCTAAGTATCCCTTCCAAAAGATGAAGAGCTCTAGTTCAAAATGAATAGGAAGGATATAAAGATTAACGCCAGTCAACATGCCTTTACAAAAAGCCTTTGACTTGGTAAACCATGGAATTCTAATGGCAAACTAGCTGAACGTTAACAAATGTTTTTGGCCGTGGGTTCGAAGTTTCTTAGAGGGAGAAGCCAACAGGTAAATCTGTGTGGTGCCGGTGTCCCTCAGGGCTCCGTTATATCACCGATGTTATTTTACGTGCATTTCAATAATCTTGAAGACCATGTTCCGGTACCTCAATCGTAGGCATGTAAATACGTGGATTACTCAATCCTGGATGAGTATGTTCGGCCAGGTTCTAGTAGCTACATTCAACAGGTTCTTTACGCGATGCAAAGGTGGGCTGATGGAAATATAATGATCTTAAATCCCAAGAAGACCAAGGACATGTGGATATGTTTCAGGGAATGTACCCCAAAGCATCACCCATTATTATTAATGGGGATACTATGGAAAGAGTTAACTAATTTAAACCATTGGGTGTTTGACACCAAAATAATTTGAAGTGGCACACTCATATTCACGAGGTAAAAAAGACCAGCAGAAAGCGGTTTTGTCCAAGCGAATGCCGTAAGGCTAAACCTCCAACCAAAGTTGGCGTCCAGTGTTAGTTGATTAAACTTCAAGCTATGCCGGAATATACGGACCCAATTTGGGATGAAATCCGGCAATACCTAGCTTGCAAACCCTGGATCTGCGAACTGACTTTTACTGTCACTGAGGAAAAGGAGAGATATATCACTAGCAACGGATTTGTCATAACGAAAAAAAAAAAAATTTACCCAACTGTTATGGGTGTTCAAATTCTTTTTACCCAACCTCGTCTAAATCCCAAATTTTAAAGCTGCTTTTTATGGGGCCCTTGCTCAACGCCGCTGTTTTTATCGTACTTTTCCATCAACCAGGCATTGTATTTTTCATGTAGTTTTGACCTCTACGAAAGTGTTCTTATCAATTTTATAGCTCTATTTATACTGAAACAACAACGCTTAGCTTAATACTATATACATACTTGAAACATACTATTTACATACTATTTCATACTTGAAACTAATTGGTGCTTTGACAGATTTGAATGATGAAAGTGATACATCAGATATTGATGTACAATATAGCGCCAACTCTGTTTCATCTGACAACAATTAGAGTGTATGTGAACTTTTAGTGGACTTCTTTTAAAAAGTGTGTTGTGTTGATGAATATTTTTGACAAGATAGTTTCTTAATAAACATTAGTTTTGGGTTGGTTTATATACCAAAGGTAATTCCCTTTCTATACCGGCAAAGTACTTGGTGTTGGACCCCTATTTTATCCCTACCCACTCTTTCAGAGATCTCTTTTTTTTTCTACCCACACTTTTAGAGGATAATTAGTTACCCACCCTATTTCTCTTCGGTGCCACCCCGAGGTATAAATAATGAACGGTCCCTTACAAGGCAACAGGGTTGAACTAAAAGCTGTTTTAACAAAGAATGCTTTCGGAAGAAATTAATCGACTCGTCAATGGTTCCACCAAAGCCTAAGCCAACTAATAATGAAAATGCGCCTTCAGTGTGCTTACTATACATACTGTCGGACTAGCATCTCATAAGATCGAGCGAATTCTGTGTCGCGTTCGTCTGAAGGTTCTCCACAATACATAGTTTCTCAAAACCTGGAGTTTACCGTAATCCATGAGAATAAAACCTTATCTACATTGGCTAAATTGGAAGGAATCTCGCAGCTCGTCTAAAGGAGCACAAATCTTGTTGCGAAAAAGGGCAAATAGAAAAATCTGCTGTAGCTAAACACGCGTGGGAATTTGACCATTACATAAAATACAGAAGAAGGGAAGACTCTTTGTTTCAAGCTACCGATAGTCATTACTTCAGCTCGGAGAACGACAGAATCCATAGATATTGCAATAAATCTAACAATTTGGCAAGAAGGAAAGCCATTAAACAGCACGAAGACGGCTCTGTTCTGTTAACTTTTGCATTCAGTTGTCTTTAGTTTTGGTTAATTAAAATCAGAGTATTTTGTTTTCTTGCGTGATTACTAAACGTTGTTTCTTATATATGACATGAGCTAGCGGGCCGTTGGCAA
>JBAHVQ010186384.1:0-15381 GCA_036872915.1 Nanipora kamurai | reverse complement strand
TTGTAAATGCCCCTAATATTTGAAATGGAAAAATGCTTAAAAGAATGTAGATACTACTTAAATGATGAACAGAAAGTTTGTTTATGTGGGAGCTTGGTAAAGATCAGACGACTGATTCTCGTCTAGGGCTCAGAAATCGTTTTTCTGAAAGAATGAGCTTGACGAACGTCCGCTGGTCGTCTAAGATTTACCATGCTCTCACATGAACTAAATTCGTGTTCAGCGTTAAGTATGAAAAAGTGAACCTGTAGAAATGTCGTTGATTTGCCTTGAGTATACATGAATTACAAAGAAGTTGACGTCCTTACAGCCAATAAAAGTAGTCGAATGGACACCAGATGTGCCATCAGGTCTTATCATCGTCGGTACCTGGACATTTGGCCGACAGACATTTGGCCGCCAGGACATTTCACCGACAGACAGTTGGCCGTTGACAGGAGATTTCACCGACAGGCCATTTAGCCGAGAGGACATTTCAGCGGTAGAAGGTTTGGCCCGCACGATCATTTCTCAGGTGGGATACCATGTTTGACAGACAAAACTATTTGCAAAAATTACCTGCTAAAAATATTAATGGATAGTAACCTATATAACTCACACAAGATCATCCGTCATCGATTTGTCAGATCCGTCATCGGCTCGTCACAATTAAACAAAAAGAAAACAAAAAGATCACTCATTAACTGATCATAAAGAAGTCTTTTTTTTCGGTCAAGTGGCGTGAAAACAAAAACGTAATTCATTGGGTGATCACAAAGAAAGGAAAAGAAAGGATGACTTATGGGTATTGTTAAAACATTCACCAGAGATTTACCAGGCGGAAATCGTAATCTAAGTATGAATATTAGAGCCCAGCTCTAAATTCTAATAAGAATAGCCATGAACGAATCATACAAGAAAAATAGCAGACATGTTAATTTTATAAAAGCTTTACTGACGTTTCGTTGCCAACGTGCAACATTTTCAAAGTGAAGTTAGATAAATTCGGTAAGGATATTAAACTGATATTTTCTACACCTTGTAAATATCATTTTAATATCCTTACCGATAGTTACTTAAAAATAATCTGTAAGCAATGCGTGAAAAATGTTCGTAGATGTCAACGTATGTTCATGTAAATTTTACACTCGTGTCGGTGAAATGTCCTGTCGGCCAAATGTCTGTCGGTCAAATGTCTGTCGGCCAAATGTCCGGCCACGTCACCATCCGGGGTACAATTTGGTCTCCAAAAGAAAAACTATATTTGCAACTGGTATCGGTTTCTTCGTTAGGGACAGAACAAATTTTTGTTAAGACCTGATCTCGACCAATCCCAATAACATTAAGTTACTCGCAACTGAATTAGTAAAATCACGGTCAAAACATTTTCATGGCTACGTGGTACAGAGCACCAAGTGATACCATTCACACCATGTATAAGTTTCAGATATCAGCTCACAAATAATTGATAAAGAGAATAAAGTAGGTATTGTTTTAGGTGATGTACTAACAAAGAGCTCTTCAAAAATGAAAATCCAACGTCTTTTTAGTTGGAACATATAGATTTATTATTGAACTGTATCAATATAATTAATTAATCAAGGCACCGACCAGGATTCCAAATGATAGTAAATCATTGATCGATCACTTTGGACAACCATTCCTTATAATATAATTTCTAGTGGATTCTAAAACTTTACAATTAGTGATCTTATTTGATCGATGGGATTCAAAAACTTGAGGCAGTAAAAGGATCATGAAAATTTAGAAAGTCGTAATTTCAAGCATTTCAAACTTAAATTCTTGTTTGACTTGGAGTCGTTACTAAGCATTAAACTAGGTTACAAACAAAGATTAATAAATTAATTAACTCCTTTCTGACCCTATGGGTCCTGAGCGACCAATGAAGACTTTATTATTTTACCCTTGCTAACGGCAGACGATTTTACTCGTCAAAGGGAAAGTCCTTGGTCAGGAAAGGGTTAGCAAGGGTTAGCATCTCCTTACCTCCTTCCTGACCGTATGGGTCCTCAACGACTTATGGACATTTTAGTACTTTACTCCTGCCTTTGTTTCTCTAAAAAGGCGGCTTGTGTCTTTATATTTGTATATCGGTATGGTTTTAAAATCCCCTTTGCTGCATCTCGCTGAATGTTTACTAACTTCTAAGTGTCTATATTCTTCGTGGGTTATTTGTTCTTTGTGTAGGGTAACACGCTTCCTCAAATGCTCAGTTTTTCCGACGTAGAAGCTGTCACATATTGATTTGCAGTCCATTGGTGATTTTATTTCCCAGATTTTTTCGCTTTTTAGAGTTACGGAATTCCCGGTAATTAGGACATTGCAGATGCCGCATTTTGATTCAGAACATTTGGTAACATGTTTTATAGGTTTCTCTGAGTTAAACCAGGATGTGTTAAGTGATTGTATTAAGTTTTTTGGCTGTCGTCGACTTACAATTAGAGTTGTGTTATCCAATATGCCTTTCATGTTGCTGGAGTTCTTCAGGAATCTAAGATCTTGTTTAATTTTTCCGACAATCGGGAGGTTGTTTTGATTGTGTGTGTTATTATCGATCAAAGTTTAGTGTTGTTTTTGAGTATTTCCTTTGTCGATTTCCGTTCCGTTTCTGTCAGTGATGTTGCTTTCTCGATGCCTTTCATGATTATTTTTCTGGAATAATTTTGTTTCTCAAAAAATTGTTCCAGTTCTGTTAATCGTCTTTTCCGCACATCTGGTTTCGATACAATATAACATATTCGTCTAGCAAGGGAGTAAGGGGTGCTTTGTTTTGTGTCTTGGGTGTCAGGAGTTAAAGTTCAGATATTGGTGCGTATTGGTTTCTTTGTACAAAATGACCGTGTGTAGTTCTTTGCCGTACTTATACACTAAAACGTTTATAAATGGACGTTTTTCGTTGTTTTTCTCCATCGTAAATTTAATTTCTTCATACAGGCTGTTCTGTAGCATGTGGAATTTCTGATCAATTTGGAAAAGATCTGCCTCAGATCTTTTCCAAATTGTAAAACAGTCGTCCAGGAATCTCTTGAAAATTCTAATCTTGAAAATTTTACTAAATCATCTTTGTCCGCATTTTCAAGCATTTGTTCACATTTGGAATATAATTGTTTTTCCAGGTAACCCATTACTAATGTAGTGTAGGTGGGCGCCATCTTCGCTCCCGTTGGTGTTCCCTGGATGTCTCTATGTATTTTCTTTAAGGACAATAATATTGCTTTGAAAATAAATTCTTTGGAAAACGGCCGAGCTATGGAACTTTTGTAGTTATCTAGGCAGTATTCCATCGCAGTCAGTCCAAGATCCTGAGACTGACTGCAAATAAAAAGAAAAAATTAGCAAATATTTAGCGAAATGCAGCATTGGGGATATTAAAACCATGCCGATATACAAACGTAAAGACACAAGCCGCCATTTTAGAGAAACAAAGGAACAAGAAATCATAGATTTTTTTGAAACCCGACTTAAACTGTATTTGATTATAAATTAGAACATATTTTTCACATATGAGAATTAAGTATGCAAATATTAGAAGACTCATAGCCTTATCATTCACATTATTAACATAATAATAGCTGTAGGACGTAAGCAGTATGTAAATCATAGAACCACTTGGTATGCACTTTCCACCTGAAGAGCAACAAGCGAAAACGTTTGTGCAATAAAGTCTTTTAAAAAATGAGAGGTTAATCTACTTATCATTTCGTTTCCAACGTTTGCCAACCAAAATTAAGAAATTTTCTTTATTTTGGTTATATATATATATACATATACTGCAAAAAACTGCCCTGTTATTTTAAGAAAATGTACCTAATTTAAGAAATAACTAATTAGATAAATTTTTCTTGGGAGAATAATAAGAAAATTTATTTGTGTATATTTCTTAAGAGAAGATTTGGAGAAATATTTTCGTATATTGAGATAAACGTTTTCTTAAAATAAGAAAATTTCGCAAATATGTTAAGAAAATCATTCTCATTTTAAGAAATTATTTATTTACATAGCAGATATTTCTCATTTTAAAAACTTTTTTTCTTACAAATATAAATTTCTCAGTTCGAGAAAAAAAATTTCCCGAATTAAGAAGTTCTTTTCTTAAGAAAGTGATTTTTCTCAATTCATGAAAAAAAATTCTTGTATTAAGAATTTTTTTCTTAAGAAAAGTATATTTTGCTGTGTATATATAAATGTATAACCTATCTATCCCAACGAGTGTTTTCCCTTCTGATTGGTAAATGAGATTCGTAACTCGATTTAAATCTAAAACAAAAAGTAAAAAGCTAATATGTCAAACTATAATCTTATATTAGCTATCGCAATTGTAGCAAAGATAATGAAGAAGCTGATGCATAACCAAATCTAAAATCTCCAGCCTTCAAACTACGTATATAATGCACGACATTGATTTAGACCCTTACATTCCACAGTAATAGCCTTATTTTACATCACTAATTGGCAGTACAAGAATGTTGTAGGGCAATTAACCCTTTCCTGCATAGTGTTGTTATACAGCAACAATTTATAATAATAGAACAATTAGAAGAATAAAGAATAAAACAATAAGAGAACAAAGAACAAAAGGAAAAAAAATCATGCAGGAAAGGATTAAATGATGTTGTTTTCCTTCAATTTAAAAAAGCTTTTTATAGTGTATAACATGATATTTTATTGCAAAAATTAGAGATATATGTTTGTTGACCAATGCTGGTTAACGTCCAATCAAAAAAGTTGGTTCATTCGATGTGAATTAGCAACATTCAGAACCGTTAACTGTAATAACAGGAAAACCACAAGGTTCAGTACTGAGTCCACTATTGTTTGGTTGCTACATTGATGATTTATCTAGATGTCCAAAAACTGCAAGACCAGATGTGCTTGCTTATGATAGGCAAATTGAAACAGCAGATAATGAATTTAATACCATAACCAAAACATTAAAATAATGATGACTTAAGAAATGGATGAAAAAATGGATGACACTAATAGATTACTGTTAAACAAAAATTAAACTAAATAAGATTGACCCTTTAATTTATCTTAGCGATATGAAAAAATGGCGGGTTAAGCATCCTAAATTGCTAGGTCTTATGACAGATGGGTTGTTGGTCTGGACAGCTAGCGCACGTTAAATTGACCCTTAAAAATATTTGCTTGAATTCAGTATCCGAATGCGCCCGCGTAAATGATAATATGCAAACTATAATCCAACCTCACTTTGACTACTGTTCTCACTATAGTGAAACAATAAATTAACAAACAAGCAACACTGATCAGCACTGGTTCGGGTTTGGAATTAAAATTACAAATTTTATCAATGAAAAATCTTCATAGTTTAATCATGGTTCCTACAGTTTTCGGTTTATCATTCTGATTTCATGGAATGTTGTACTTACCGTAATTTGGCCCTGGCATACTCGTACGGAGTACTCGCATATTATGTCCAGTTTGATTAACCCCTGGATTAAAGGTAAAACAATTCCCATACTTCCAATTCCAGGAATGAGTCCAAAAGCTTGACAAATATCTGAAAGTAGAAAGAGTCATTTAGATGTCATTAACCAGAAGGGAATTTTTTTCTCATTAGGTTAAGCAACGTTATTGCAATGTATCATAGAAACAAATTACGTATTGTAGGAAATTCCCGAAACTTGTTGCTAATTGACTTACTATGAAATTTCGGAAAATCCGTTTACCTAAAATCAAGTATTCAATAACTGTTTCTGATCCCCAGAAGAGGCTCCAAGCCATCGCACATGTCTTTTGTAATATTCATGAAATCGTTTTAGGAAACGAAGGTTATGAAACTGACAATGGTAAACTAACAATAGCTAAAACACTTTTCCAGTCACTATTCTCTTTGAAAGGTTTCTTTTCGTTCAATTTTGTGTTGGCATGTTTGAACTGTTTGCGAGTTGCGAATTAGCTAATGACTTTGGACAATGAACCGTCAAAGTAGCATATGATTCGGACTCATCACCATGGAAGCAATCTACTCAAAGCTCTCTTGTGATAGACACCATGGAAATGCTTTACACTTATACACCGATACGAAGTTTAACTCAATAAACTTATACACGTCAAAACGCCGTTAATTTCATAATTGTAGTGCGGATGTGTGCGGAATTTCGCTTGAATTGTCCATTTTTCGTTTCAAGCATAAAATTTCGTAAAGAGGTATTTGTTGCTGTACTTATAAATATCCGCCATATGGTGACATCGTAAAAGTTACGATTTACCAAATATATTTGAAATTTATTAATATTGCCATCTTGGACCGGAAGCAAATTATCAGTGGTGTAGTAATTGTTTTTAAGAAAAACCTAGAAGTTTATCAGGTTGATATAATGGTCGCTAGTTAAAACTATTTTAGATGTTTGATTTGGTATAAAAACGAATTTTAAAATGGACATTATTTCAAACTTCATCTATTGACACACTCATCTGTACTTGAGTAGAAAGCAGGAGAAAAAAGTTCAACTTTTTGGCAAGAACTGTTTCCTCTACATCGTTTCTTACAACCACAACGGGCAAGTTGGCGACAGGATTTTGGAACTACTAGTAGTGCATTCCACAACGGCTTCGATATGCCTTCGTCTAACGTCAATCACTATAGAACCGGGCTAGGAAGCAGTAGACAATGAGACGGGGGGCTGTCCCCAACAGTGTCCAGCCTATACACGAGCAAACTCAATCTGCAAAGCGTAGAGAGTAGAACGAGCCTTAGTGTCCAGCCTGGTGAGCAGAGGTGTATTTGCAAAAAGGCGGTTAATAGAGGATTTAAGTTAATAAATCTGGTCAATGTTTTTTGTGATCTCAGTCATCTCACCATATCCGATATTGATGAGTAGATGAAAAACTACCTCTTCACCAAGTTTGATGCTTTTATCTAGGTAGATAGATCGTAGTATAAATATCAATGCCCAGCATAATATTTTCACAAAAGCCATCACAGTACGTAAAATACGAATGAAATCATAATATCTATTAAAGGTTCTAACGTTTCGTTGTTACCGTAACACAACATCTTCAGAGAAATAATAATTACATAAGTGCAGAGAGCCTAGATATCCAGTTACAAAGTTGACATGAACTATGAATAAATTAACAACCAAAGGGGGATACTATACGCGATCTATTTATAAGCGATCTATTTATACGCGATCTTAAACCTTCTTTAAATGGTAATATTGGCACTGTGTCACTTTTTCTTTTGTAATTCTTAGCTTGTAACACTACCCACTTTGATTGTTAATCTATTCATAGTTCATGTATTGTATCTGGATATCTAGGTTCTCTGCACTTATGTAATTATTATTTCTCTGAAGATGTTGTGTTACGGTAACAACGAAACGTTAGAACCTTTAATAAATATTATGATTTCATTCGTGTTTTACTTACTGTGATAGATAGATAAAATTTGTTTCAGTACGCTGGCCATTTCAACACTCTGATGGTTTCCAAGTGCTGCATATTTACATTAAGAATTTTATACATGCTTAAATAACTTTGGACATTCTACTTCAAGCCAAGTCCAAGTTTGTTCGAAATATTATAAATATATCGACAAAACACACCCAGTGCCAGGTTAGTTTTAGAAATAAATTAAAAGACACTAGTTCAGTATATTATGATACGAGAGCGAATACAAACCTTCAATACGATCGCTACTAGAGCGCCAAGGAAGTTCTCATAAACGGCTATTAATAGGTTGCCGAAAAATACTTACAATTTTACTACGAGTTATGTTAACAACACTTTACCGAGCCTAAAAAAACATGGTCTTGTGGAAAAGGGCAACGAACAATGTGTGTAATGTTTGCCTAAACCCCAAACGCTGCAACACGTAGTTTCTACTTGTGGTACGCGCTTGGAACAAGGACGTTTTATTTGGCATCATAATTCAATTTTGAAAATACTACGCAAATGCTGATCAAGTGTTAAGAAAGACTCTCTGATCTTTGCTGATATCGAGGGTTTTGACAACCCGTCAGTAATAACTGGATTGGACAGTCGCACGATATGATAGTTTTAAACAACACTAAAGATAAAATATGGTTAATTGATCGATCTTATTAACTCACAATAGTTATCTAATCCTATATCCTATCAGATACATGACAAATAACAACCTTCGCTCTTCCATTAGGGTCCATGTAGCTCAAAGGTTAGAACATCTCCGGCGATCATAAGGTTACAGGTTCGATTCTCGTCAGGGGCTCAGGTACCTTTTCTGAATTAACAATCTTACGGAGCACGAGCAATTTCGATTTATACACTCCAAGCTACCACATGCCGCACAGCATCGGCCAATATAGATAACGTGTGATTAAACTGACAATAGCCGGCTTTGAGTCAAATATAACAAAAAATTATTGGAGAAAAATGATACGTTATAAAGACCTCCGAAGTTCTTTGAAAAAATTATTCAGAATGGTAAAATATTTTAATCTATCTAGGGGAGCAATTGAAATAATTGGCAAATAACATAGGGATTTTTACGGGTTTTTAGATAAGGATATGGAAATTAGAGTCATCACAAAAGAATTATCTAGTAAAGAAATTAATCGGCTGTTGTATAAGGGCAACGTAATATCTATTTTATCCAAAGGACAAGCAGCGGGACGCACTGGAACTTATACTGGTAAATTTATAATTGTTCAATTTCTAACTAGTACTTCTAACATAGTTATTTTAGGATTAACTCCTTTTCTTTGGTTTTTTTGTAACCTCTTGTACCATAACACATACAGGATGCCTATTTAAATATAGCGAGTGTTGATTATAAATGTTTGAGTATTTATTTATACAAATAGACTCGAGTTTTCATTGTTGTTATCGTTAATATTATTATTATTATTATTATTATTATTGTTGTTGTTGTTGTTGTTGTTGTTGTTGTTGTTGTTATTACTAAGGCTTGCTTTGCAAACACCCATACAGCTTGGCCGCTCATACTGTATGTATTACTTGTTACGTATTATATCATCTTGGAAATTGCTCAATCTTACAATAATGGGTCAGATATTAAAAGTAGATTATTTCAAATGACAAAGTGACGTCGGTATTAACTAATTAATGTTTTAAGATCGGACTATGATTTACTTTAAATGACGTGTTTTTATTGAAAATACAGTAATTGAATCCTAGGATTTCATTCGAAGGCCTTCAGTTCAGACTAAACAACAGTTAAATTGTTGAGGAAGCGCGGTCAGGTAAATACATATCAAAGACAGCTGAGATAGCTCACATTAAAAAGATTGGTTAGAGAACGGTTTTCAACTCTCTTCAAAAGTTAAATTCCTAAAAATAGTACTAAATTACATTTGGAACTTTGGATTCGTTGTTGGACCTTTAAATGCTGCTTGTTAATTAATAAAAATGTCATATTTTTCTTAATATACAATCTATTCTTACCCTGTTTTGCAATTGAGTCCCATCCACGAACACTCTAAAAGCAAGTCTTGAAACTGATGCCCAACTTTCGTCAGCTCCTGTTCAGCATAGTTTGCCGCGGCAAGGGCTATTAACTGATCAAGAATATACCCATCCTTCATCTCAATACTGTCTAGGACATTGTCATCATCGTTGAAGTCGGAGTTTAAAGACGCGTGCATTTTAAGGGAGTTAGTTTGTTGGTTGAATTTTTTCTTAAAATCTGAAGATTCCGTTCTGCTTCGATTCAGGTAAGAATTCAGCTCTTCATTAATCTCCGGAAGATTTTTTATTTTTGATTTACGAAATTGGTTAAGGTTACAGACGGTCACCGATGGAAACTCCGTATTCTACAAAATGCAACAGACATATGTTATTCTGAAGAATACAACAGACATGTTTTCAGCGATGCGCTTTTAATTTAGCGATGGCCATTTTACACATACTAAATTCTTCAAATATTTTTTTTTGTTCTCTAATATATTTACCCTCCACTCCCAAAACATGTTTGTATTTGCATGGCTTTATCTTGACTAAGTAATTTTAACTCACATTGCCATGTTAAATATTAATAAGAAAGCAAACGATCCATAATTCCTTATGTTAAAAATTCAAAAGCATAGGGGTTTGCAAGCAGCTGCTTCACGGGGAACAATTTGAAGCATTCACAATTGCGTGCAAACATTTCCGACGTTTCTAGTTACTTAAAAATGAATTCGGTTTTGCAATTCCAATACACCACTTTGACGTACCGAGTATTAGAGACTGCGATGAGTTTGGTGGTGGAATATCAAAGTTTTTGCATTCATCATGATGGACTTGCTCAGGATTCCTGAGTTGAAAGTTAAAGAATTAAAGGAGATATGCGACTACGTGGGTTGAGAGAACTGCATGAAAAGAACTTATGTCATTTTCCTGTGAATTTTTTCACTTCTTTTACCCTCAAACTCGCCCCAGTCGCAGAATGCTCGGTACGTCAAAGTCGTGGATAAAGAAAGAATTACTAAATGCTATTAATTCCAGTTTATCAATTAATTGAAGTTCCACACCATAAATAATAGGCTAATCAGTCAGCGATATCCAAAAATTTTTAAATAAATGGCATATCAAAACGAATGCAGTAAGTTGCATTATACAATCCGCGTTTTTAATTATCTTTAATTAACTCTACAGCGATGTACAGTAATGATTGCGTCTAAGACATTATAATTACGAATCAGCTTTTGAATCCTGGTCTTAACGTCGGCGACGATTCACTGAGATTAATTACCGCAGTTACCTTACAACAGCTGGTTATTCTTTAGACAGTGACAGACAACTTCTTCAATAAAAATGCATTCAAAATATTGTTATAATTGATAGAATTGTTATAATTTGTCATAAAATTTGTTATGCCAAAATTAAAAACTTTTTAAGGTTCGAATTTAGGGTAGAGATAATCAATCAATTGTCTAGGGGTAGCAACAAAATAATTTTCTTGACATCTGAAGAAGATGGTTCGAGAAAGGGGACCATTATAGTGTGGGACGGTCAACGTAGCAGCATATATTAACTTACTGATACTGTAGATTGCTGACTGATAAACCATAATTGCAAAACTCGATAATAACAATTACGAACCACTTAATAAAATCGAAGTTAAACCTTAAAATCAGACAGAGTTTAAGTGTTAAATAAAAATCCAGGCCAACGTTCATTCAATGCCTGAACACCGATGTAGGGCATTTTATTACATTTGCGTGTATCCGCCAAGGAAGGTCTGATTACTTATATTTTTCGTCGTTTTCTATATAGTTGTCTTTTCTTATCGACCCAACTTCAGTAAGTGCATTTTTGCCAATAAGAATTCAAAAACAGCAAATGAAAAAAATCTTGGCAGATCAAATAAAAGAAGTTTCAAAAAGCCAATAAAAAAGGGAAAATAGCAAGTTCAAATCTTCGCCGCTTGCCGGAGAAAATCTACCTGGTGTAACTACCAATAAATGTGAAGGAGTAAGAATTATTGTCTCATGAGTACCAGTCCAGTACCATTAGTATCACAAGATCTTCTCCATTATATATTAGGCCCCTTACCTCGTGCAAAAGACCTGATTATAGAAACAAAAAACCACTCACCTTCTCATAAACTATGTCAACTGTTGTGGATATTGGTTTTTTCAAGTAATCAACTATCAATGAGTAGCACATGTAAATTGTAAATCCATAACACGTCATGGATATCAATGTCCAAAGACAACGGCGAAGCCAACTATTGGACTGCGTTGCTTTAGAAATTCCACCAAAACTTGTATCGGAGGCAAAATTTTTAAGTAGTTGCCTGAAGCTGTTCTTGGAATTCTTTGTAATTGTATCCGTCATTTCAGTGACATTTGCCTTTAAAAAGTTACCATTATAACCGTCGTTGTTCATTTCAACTATTCAGAAAAGAGAATACATTGTTTCAGTATACCTGTCGCGAACTCGAAAACGTATTCTAAACTTTTTCAAATTTCCACAGCGCGAATTTTAAGGAAACGTTCCTTTTTAAATCTCAGAAGGTAAGGTCACAGAATTTAAAGAAAGCCTGAACAAAGTGGCTCGGCTTTTTTAATCGCCTAACAATTGTAGATATAAGAGATATTTGCAAATTTATGCAAATATATCTCAATCCTTTTAAAAGAAAATGTTCGGTATATAGTACACCAATGTCCTTTTCCAACTTTGGCTTTTTTTACCAACTTCCTATTTAATTTTCGACATGAAACAAACATTTTCAAAATCTAGTAAACCTTTTGGACAAAAAAGTCAATTTACACGCCTGTTTATGGTGACAGTTTATCACCGCTGTTGCGCAGACCAATCGTCTGCAAAAGTTCAGGGAGATTTTTTCCCTAGTTTTTAGCGTTTTCTCGACCGTTAGTGGGTTATGATTCCATTTGCAAAAAATTGTCAATTTTTCTTTTAAAACAATTTTGACCGGTTTTTTTGTTGATTTGTTCATATGATTTCCTGATTTAGGGCAGCTGATTTCATTTTCAAACAAATTAGTTTATTGACGAATTGCAGTGACCGAACAAGAAATTTCCCAGAATTTTGAGAAGTGGTAGATGTTTCGTCCACTGTACCACCGAATCAGTGCTATTTAAATACGTGTAATTTCCATATGGTTTTAACAGTTCAAGGTCGTACTTAAGGAGTAATAAGGCGACGAATGGCGTTAGAATAGCCCAGGTTTTGAAACCAAAATGGACTTAATTCAGCACACATAATTGTTAATTGACGTCTTCATTCCTCATCTTACTCATTGGAATTTTTACACAACCAAGCTAGTTTCTTCGTCTGCTGAAAATAAAAAAACAGTTCTAAGTTCTTGTAGAAGATAAATATAAGTTAGGATCCTTTCTCGTTATTCCTTCCAATTCAACCTTTTGTTTTACAAATAAACGTTTTCTTATTTTGCGTTCTTTTTCTTTCCAGAGAAAGCAATTGATAGCATGGCAACATAAATACTTTTGGCTGTCATTTTGACATCTTTGTATATGTTATAGATGGGTTAGCCAGCCATCTAGCTTTTGGGGACTCTTCATGCGTGTGCAAAAATCGAATTGCTTAACAGTCTCCCCACTATTTGGAACTGATAATCGGATCTGACCAGTAGGATCGAGTATACCGGCCTTTCAAGTGGAAAAGCGTGTGAATATAATTTCTTGATAGGTTTTGACATCGCAGCCTTGATACAGCAATCATAACCAAATTTATGAAGGCCTAACGACATGATATGTTTTTCCTGTCAAGTAGTTGTTTTATCGAACTGCCATTGTAGTTCTAGTCGATGATCTATGTAATGAGCATTCTTTTGGAACAGCAAAACGAAAATTATATAAAAAAATGACCAAGAACACTTACCTTGAACATTCATGGCGGCATTTGCTCTAGCCTTTTGGTATATACGTTTAGAAACAAAATCACCAAAGAGTATGTTTCATATCATTGATCGGCTTCATTGGGAAAGACTGTAGGGCAGTTGTATTTTTATGCAACGTCATTGACCGTCACAAAAATAGTAAGATTTCTGAGTAAAACTATGAACGTTACTTACAATATCGAGGTCTTATCAATAATGCAATTTGTTTGCGGTGATTAAATCCAAATGGTGTCACTGACGTAAGCAATTAGACTATTTGGCAACCAGATCAAGGATACAACTTAACGGTTTTAGCTCTAAGTTTTATATGGTCTGACTCAGATTTGAGCAGTTGTCCCTATATTTGTTACTGGACGTTAGATATCGTATAATGCAGATGCTAATTTTTAAGTTTTAAGGATAAGACTATCTTATGCATATAGTTTAATTAAAGTGCATATTCTGGTGATTAAAATTGTTCGTCACCAAGGAGACATTGTCAACTCAATAAAAGCTGTATCAAGTCAGTACTTTGCTCTGATTTCTTAATTTTTTCCAATTTTATCACTATCTTTCAAAGTGGTTTCGTTCATTTGGTCGATTACTCAAAAGAACGATTATTCTACCCTTGTATTAGTGAAAATTATGCCAACAATATGACTATTATTCCTTGGGCTTTGATTGAATTGATAAATTATGCAGTGAAATTTGAACTCGATTAGAAGACTAAAGTATATGGAACTAAACAACAGATTCACTGGTTATCCTAGATTCTCACTGATTGTCACTGGAGCAACCAGCTCCTGTACAGATTTTTTTGTGACAAAATAACGATCCATTATTCTTCGAGAAAACCTATCATTATCTAGAAGAGGATTCATATATAGACATCAGTTTCATCTACCTAATTCTGTTGTCGTTTTAGCTTCTTTGGATTTTAGATTCTTGATGAACGATTTCACTGTTCTAAAAATTGTAGCGATAACATAGACGACTACAAACCATATACAGATACCTTACCAATTTCTTGAAATTGGCTTGTCTCGAAGGCAGATTCAGGCAAAAGCGTGGAAAGTTTTAGTCATGCAGATAAGTCACAGTCCAATTTCTATTGAATGCAAATTAGTAAACTTAAGGAATGAATTTGAAATCATAATGTAGATCATTATCAGAGGTCAATCTCTCATTATATCCCACTGAGAATAGTAAAAGGTAGTTTCTCTGATCCGTGCCAGGCGGCTTACCGGACTGACTCATGTCATGAAAATTTTTCAGCCCATGTATAGTATCATTTGAGCTTAATCAAAATCAAAACTAAGTGAATTCAGATTTTGCTTTTTATATTTACTAAATGGAAAGTTTCTGTCAAAACTGCACGATCATCCCTGCCCACATAATCACCCGCTTACAAAGCTTAATTAAAAAGTAATTTTGGATCACAGGGGGCAAATCGGAAAAGTGGTAAACAGAGGGCTTAAGTAATAGCCAAAAAATTATGTAAAAGTTGAAAGTTGCGTAGGCAGTTTTGAACGACGTAAACAAAATCGAAAGATTTAGAGAGCTTCCGAAACTTTGGAGTAAAAACATGTACGTTTTTTGCAATGACCTTTGTCCAAGTGAAACATACCCTTTGGTCGAAACGTCAGTTTTTGTTACTCCTTTGTTTCAACAAGTTCCTTAATCTTTCGCTTTTCTAAGACTTAAGGAATAGGTGTTTTTAAGTGGTAAACCGATTATCCTCATGCCAAATATGCCATCCAAAACAAAAATAATGATTAAGTTCGAGATCCTATTGAAGCTGTTAAGATGACAATATCCAGAACTATTCTGAACGACGATTTTGGAAATCTTTATCTTCGTTTTATTGCGATGACATCTTACGTTGAGAGTATGGATCCTGTACCGTAACATTTAGACGAGAATCTTGAATTGCCTCTTTGGGATAAACCATGAAACAAACTTGAAATAGCGTGTAAATGTATTTCAAATCTGCATTCTCATTTCAAGCTTCTAAGTTTTCAGCTAACTAAAGAGTCAACGGAACATTTACTTGTGAGACATCAACATTA
>JBAHVQ010186363.1:0-11364 GCA_036872915.1 Nanipora kamurai | reverse complement strand
ATTTTCACTTTCATTTTCACTTTCATTTTCACTTTCATTTTCACTTTCATTTTCACTTTCATTTTCACTTTCATTTTCACTTTCATTTTTACTTTCATTTTCACTTTCATTTTCATCTTCAAGATCTTCAGCTATTTTAGATCTTTTACCTATTATCAATACATTTATTGGCTCTTTGCCCATGGTGCTCACTTTTAAAGGAAAGATTTCATTTTTCAATTTTGGTTTTCCGTATGATATAACAATTTCTTCCTCATATCCAAACACATTGATTGCGATGTTATTGTTTTTTTCAAATTTGTCAATGTCTGAAAATGTGCATGGAAAATTGACACCATCACAATTATAATTCTCAGCTCTTTTCCTTAAGGTTTTTGTGATTCTACCAGGGTTTTTTAACGCTTCACCGTCCGCTTCACGGTCTTTTAACATATCATTTATTGCCACACACCACAATAAACACCTCTGGTCATTATTTTTTGGATTAATAATCGCTTTTTCACTAATCAAATATTTTGAAAGTGGAATATAAGATGATGCTCCCAATAGCCGAATTTTGTTCACATTAAGAATTAATTTCAAATTTCTATGAAATCTCCACAAACCTGAATTTTTTAAATAGTCCTCAAAACTTTTAATGATTTTATCCCTCATCTTTTTAAATGTTTTTTTAAGATTGGTTCCAGTGAAGATTTCTTCATAATAGCTGTGGAAATGTGCTTTATCTATAGTTTCTTCTCCTGTTTTAGGATTTGTTTTTTTCATTAGACACATTAATGTCAATTGATGATTTTTCTTTGGGCTCTCTTTAAATTTTCCAATAACCAAAGTTTTTAATTTTTTCAAGACTGTTAATGGGTCATTCAATGCCAAATCAGAATTTTCCAAATCAATTACAAATTTTTTGGAAACGCCTAAAGCTTCTTTGTCCAATGTAAATTTTATTTCATTTGTCTTGTTTACAGCTTTTTTCTGTAAATTGTTAAAAATATCCATAACTTTGGTTTTTAAATCTTCTAACTTTTTTTGAAAATACTTTGGTTGTTTCTTTAACTTTTCCATACATCCAAGAGTTTATAAATTTTTCGCTATTAAGTAAATTAACAACTTGCTCTTTGGCTGTTTCAAACAAGCTTTTTATTTTTGAAACGTATTTTGTTGGTTTTAATAAAGGTGTGTTAATTTCCCGGACATTTGAGTCTAATATAGTTGTGTTCATCGCTCTTTTATTATATGTAATTTTTTTTCTTAAGTACTCGCTCATTTATTATATGTAAAATTTTGTTTAAGTACAAAAAAATAAATTTTAAAAATCAATTTGAAACACCTGAATTGAGGGTGAAAAATCAATTTTTAGAATTAATAAAAAATGAATTTTTTTAATTCATCCCAGAGTCACTGAGTAAAAATCACTGAAAGCGATTAGAGATTAGAGAGTAAAAATCACTGAAAACATTTCTTCATCAATCGTAATGTCTTTTTTTAACCTAATTTTATCTTTTATTATTTGTGGGTTAACCTTGCAAAATTTTGCATCCGCATAAATACTTTTAAAAATTATTTTTTCGCCAGTGGGTTCCATGACGTCAGGAAGCTTTTTCACAAGAGTGACTGATATTGGAGATTTAATTTTGGATCTACAATGTTTATCAAATCTATTTTGTCTATCCAAAGGTTTTTCTGAATTGATTCCAAGTGTTTTCTCCAGTTCACTTTTATTCATTCTTCCATAATGCTTTATCTTTTTTTCTCTTACAATTTTAATCAATTCTCTCATTGTTTTTTTGTGTCATATTTGTTTCACTTATTTTATTTAAGATATTCATTCTTTTATTATATGGAGAGTTTTGTTACTTAAATAAAAAAACAAAATTAAAAAATCGCTTTTGATTTTTTCCAGTTATATTTAAATTTTGTGTGTGGTGACAAAATTCAATATAGTCCATGTATTCTTTAAATTCTTTTACAGTTATTTCATCTTTCATGAATAAATTGTCAACTTCTTCAAAACTCAAATTTTCCATGTGCATCTTACGAAAACATTTATCGTCAAGCGTTAAATTCCTGAGCGTCGGTGAATTTTCAAATAAATTTGACAAGTCTTTATTCAAGCTTTGCGAGCCCATTTTCACCTTTGGTTCATTGTTCACTTTGTTCATTTTTATTATATTTTTTCCTTAAGAATTTTTTCCTTAAGTAGAAAAATAAATTTTAAAAATCGATTTGAAACACCTGAACCGAAGGTTAAAAATCAATTTCAAAAATTTTCATCAATTTTTGAAATTTTAACAATAGAAAATACATTTGTCAATTTGTTACATAAATCTATAATCTACATGCATCACAATTACATTCAAGGCTGTATATAGATTTAATGCTGCGATAACAATACCGCGCAGTAAATAATGCTAATAAACCTTTGGTGCATATATGCCAGGTGTGCTTCGAAGCTGCTTTTTTAGCTCTTTGAACTTCTTCACGCATTTCATCCATTTTTTCTAGAATTTCTCTAGATTTTTTAATTGATTCATTAACACGTTTGTGCATACAATTGTCGGTGCCATCTTTTTCAAACCCTTCAACTATTTCATTACACCAATCAATGTTTTTCTCAGCACGGTTTTCATAAACGTTTGTCTCATTCTCTCACAATTTATTCATTTATTTTATAAAAAAATTTTAAAAAAAGTTGCCAAATATGTATCCACCTGCAGCACCCATTATTGCTGTTACAATCATTTGATATTCTTTCATTTCATCTGATGGTTTGTAAAAATCTTCCAACTTGGGTTCTTGTGATAAATGTAAATTTTGGTCAATTTCAGCGTTTTGTAAATTTTTTTTCAAATTGTCTAGTGACTCATTTGTGCTGTTTATGCCATCATTAGCTTTATTTAATTGTCTTCTTAAAGCTTCTATTTAATTTTTCTTATTCACTTGTTCTTCATACCAAGCTTGTGTAGCTCTAGCTAGTTGTTCTAGTGCTAAATTATACCGTTTAATTTCTTTTTCATATCCAGCATGATTTAATTTGGTAAATAAAAATCCTGCACCTGCAAAAGCAACTGCATTAAATAATCCGCCAGCTATTATACTTGCCATTTATTTTTAAAAACATTAATTTATTTTTTGAAAATAATTACGATTCGCCTTCGGTTCAGGATTTGAAGGAGTCCACTTTTTGTCTTGTGCGTATTTTAGCCCAACTGATCCGACTCCAACAGCCGCCGCCAATTTTAAAGTGTCTTTCATGTTCATTGATGTTACTAATTTTTCACCAAAAAGTTTTTTACTAATTGAAAACCCTACAGCTCCAGCTGTTATAAGCGCCGCGTCATATAATTCATTCATTAAATCTTTTTGACTACCAATTTATTTTATAAGTTTTTCAAAAAATAATTTTTTAGTGGCTCAGTCAAAGCTATCAAGATGAGTGCAGTTTTTAGGTTTGGGTTGTGGTTTTTTGGTTTCTTCAACAGACTTAGGTTCTTCTCTTATAACTTCTATGACTTCTAATTGATTTTGGCTTTGATTTTTATTAAACTGTTTATATGCAAAATCTAAACTTCGAACGGCCGCCAAGGTTCCAACGACTCCTAACGCAAATTTATTATTGTGCGTTTCATGGACTTCCAATTCAAACATTGCTTTTTCGACTCGGGCCTTCTTGACCCTTGCTTTTACCTCTTTGGAGATCGCTGCAAGCCGTTTTCCCATTTCAACTCTTCTAGGGTCTTTTGTTTTTTTCAGGTTTATCTTTTGCTTTTGTAATTGTGACTTTTTGTTTATTTTGTTCAGTTTCTACTTTAAAACATCAGCTATCGAATGACCAGGCGGCAGGCGGAAAACGTAATCTCAGGAGGAATATCAAAGCCCAGCAAAACATCTTTATTAAAGCCATTGAGTCGGACATAGAAGTAAAATCATAATATTTAATAAAGTTCTAACGTTTCGTTGTATGATCACAACATCTTCAGAGAATAATTAGTAATGGCTTTAATAAAGATATTTTGCTGGGCTTTGATATTCCTCCTGAGTTTCTTCTTTGTTTTCCATTTTTGCTTATTTATTTATGGTTGTTTTACTAAATTTACTAAAATTTTATCCAAAATTTACTCAAAAAAATTTTAAGTAATTTGCAAGTAAAATACAACAATTTTAAATGGGCCTTAAAATTTACTCAAGGTTTACTCAAGACCTACTTAAAATTTACTCAAGATTTACTCAAGACTTTTTTAAAATTTACTCAAGACCTGCTCAAGTATTTTGCAAGTAAAACTCCAGTAACTAATGAACCACCCAAAATAATCTTTCTCATTTACTTTATAAAAAACACTTCCTCTATCAAAAGTTCCATCTTAATTGAAAACTACGTCAAATTCAAATTTAGATAAATAAGCGTTTGGATATTTTTTAAAAAATTATTGCGAGGTTTTTCTTTTTGAATCTTGGTGTCTTTTACTACTTGTTCATAATGTTTTCCATACCATTTTTTCATAGCCTCTTTACTTGCTTCTGCATCCATTTATTTTTTTATATAAATAAAAAATGAAAAAGTTTACTGTATTTCTCAAAGGAAAAGAAACTCAAGTGGAACTGGAAAAAACTTTAACTGTATCCGAAGGGTGCCCAGAAATTTTGATAAAATCAGCAACAATATTTTGGGATTATAATAACGTTTTTAAAGGGGAAAATGATACTTTTACATATGACGACACAGATATTTCACTCAACCCCGGATATTGGACTTTTGAAATGTTGGCAAAAAATTCAAAGAAAATAGCAAAAAAATTACTTTAACGACTTCACTTGAAAATGGAAAATGTACAATTTCATGGATAAAGATTTAAGCCTAAATAATTTGGACACATTGTTGGGATTTGATAAAAATAAATCTATAACAAAAAATACAACTGTTAAAAGTGATAAAGTAGTAGACGTAAACGATGGATTACGTTTTATAAACATTTATTGTGATGTTGTAGACCCCAGTAAAAGTTTTGACTATGAAAAAAGGAAGTAATTTATTAACAACTTCACCAATAACTAGCCTGCAGTCTTTAAAAGGAACAGTAACACATTTTGAAAATGTAGATTCCAAAGTACCTATTTACAAAAAGCATTACAATTCTTTAAAGTTTGAAGTCTCTACGAACAAAACGAGCGAAGCGAGTGCTGGGAACGAAGTGAGCAATAATGCAAATAATATCGGAGATATACTTGTAGAACTTTATATAAACGAAAAAAATGAATGAGTCTAAGGGAAAATGAGTTTTTGATAGAACAAGGGTTGCGGGATTTATATTATGATCCAGCACAAATTTATGGTTCTGCAGAAAAACTTTACCAAAAAGCGAAAGAACAGGGATTAAATATCTCTAAAAAGATGGTTAAGGATTGGTTAAAAACACAAGATACATATACGAGGTATAAGTCAATTATAAAAAATTTAAATTCCAAAAAACATTTGTTAAAGATTTAGCAGAGCAAATTCAAATGGATTTAGTTGATATGAAAAAATACCAAAGGGAAAATAATGAACACTAGGATGTACTCGATAGGCATTTGCTATTCCTGTTTATCGAAAAGACACAAAAAATATGACAAATGCAGTAGAAGAATTATTAAAGCAATTTAGGACAAGATTTGAAAAATACCCAAAACTTGCACAATTTGATGATGGAAAAGAATTTTATAATGTTGGCGTTAAAACACTTTTGGAAGAAAAAGGTATAAAATATTTTTCTACAAACTCTAGTAGAAAGGCTGCTATTGTTGAAAGATTTAACAGAACTTTAAAAACAAAAATGTGGAAATATTTTTATAGCAAAGGAACCTACAAGTGGTTAGACGCTCTGGACGACCTTGTGAAAAATTATAATAATAGTAAGCATAGTAGTATTTTAATGAAGCCAAAAGATGTAAATTTTGAGAATAAAGATCAAGTGTGGGTTACACTTTATGGTCATGCATTGAGGGAACTTCCTTTGCCGGAATTTAGAATTGGAGATACAGTTAGAATAAGTAAATATAAAAATGTTTTTACAAAAGGCTACGAAGCTAATTTTACAGAAGAAATTTTTAAAATTGCCAAAGTTTTTAGAGGTGACCCAGACATGTATGAGTTGGTAGACCTTGATGGAGAACCTATCACTGGAAAATTTTACGAGCAAGAATTAAATGCTGTAAATAAAAAAGACGACGTCTACCGAGTTGAAAAAATATTAAAAAGAAAAAAAGTCAATAGCAAAAATATGGTTTTGGTAAAATGGCTAGGATATGATTCCAAACACAATTCTTGGATACCAGAAAAATTTCTAAAAAATTTGTAAAAATAAATGGCAGAAGGGTTTGAAATGAAAAACATGGGTGAAAACCAGCAAAGCTGGCAAAGCCAGTATGACTTAATGAATGAAGAAGAATTAGACAATGAATATTATAATCTTGCTCAGGATCGTTTAAATTTGTTGGGAAATGACGACAGTGAAGCTAAACTAAATGATGTTAGACAGAAGATGGACTACATTAATCATATCAATCAAAACAAATATGGGGAAACATCTTTCACCGCGCCAGAGAGACCTGAAAATGAAAAAAGGTTTGCTATTGAAGATTTTATAAAAAGAAACTATGATTCACTGAAGTTCAGGAATGAAAATTTTAAGCTTGATCTTAATAATGATAAAGCAATTGAATTATTAGCTAACACTAATAAAACAAATTATAACAATATAACGTTTGAACCATTAAATAGTAGAAACGAACGCGGAAAACCACAAATAGTACTTAAAAGAGATTCCAATGGTGTATTACAATATAATGAAGCAAAAGTTGCAGAGGAAGCTGTTAAACAGTTTAAACAATTGATAGATGAAATTCAAACAGAACAACAAGATAGAGATGAAACTGTTGAATCAATGCCAATGATTCCCTTGAGGTCACGAATTGACATTAGAGATGACGTTACAACTTTAGGCATTTTACCAATCCCAGGATTAACATTGGGGGAAAATCGAGTGATGAAAGGTATATTAAATCCTTCAGAAACAATTGATAAATCAAGAAGGCCAGAGTTTCTTAGAATTCAAGCAATAGACTTTCAAAAAGAAATAAACAAAACTATAGAAGAAAGAGGCAAAACAGATAACTCTACAAAAGTTTTAAAATTACAGGAAAGAATTATTGGTCTCAGAAAAGCCAGAGATTTAACCTTGGAACAAATGGAAAAAGAAAAAATTAGAGAATTGCAGGAAGAAGACAATAGATTACAAAAATTTAAAAGATGGCCAAAAGAAAACATGGTGGGTCTTTCTGCAGTTGCAATTTCCATAGCGGGAATTATAACAACTGTTATTATTGGGGCCAGAAAAGCCATACATCAAGGATCAAATGCTTTGAAAAATTTTGCCAAAGCTGTTAAATATATTGGTAAAAAAATATGGCCTATATTTGGCCCAATTTTAAATTTATTATCCACCGTGTTGTCATTGGGGGAAAAAAGGCATTGCATTTGTAGCACAAAATTTATGGGTTTTGGCAATTGCACTAGCTTGGTTATTATATGATCAATTTAAAGAATACAGGAAATCAAAGCGAAAAAAGTGAAAAATGAGCTGAAAGCGAAAAAGCGAAGCGATGAAAAATAAAAAAATTCTTTTGTTTATAAAATAAATGAGAATACAATCAAGAACAGAAGAAATTAAGCCAGGCTTTAGAAGAGTGAAAAAGGCAGATATTAAAGGAACAAGAACTAGACAAGTAGTCACATTTAATCCAAACAAAGCAAGTCCGGGTGAAGAAATTTATATAGACATCCCCAAATTAAAAAGTGATTCCTGTTTAGTTCCAGACTCGTTTCATCTACTGTTTGGCTTTAAAAATGCAAATGCAAAATCTTGGTTTTTAAACAACCTAAACCAATTGTTAGTAGAAAGACTTGTGGTTAAATTTGCTGGAGAAGTTGTCTATGACAACACTGGGGAAAGTCTCTTGGGAGTGTACACAGACCTATGGCTAACTACAACAGAACGCGCTGACATGATAGAATATGGAATCGGAACTGCAAACCTTCGGAAGCTCATTTCCAAAGACGATTCTGGAGCCACATCTGACGACACAGCCAAAGTTAGTGATAAACTAATGTTTGACACTTACGGCACAAAACAAAGGCTTAAACTTGGAAAAATCTTAAAAGACCATGGATTTTTTGCGCCATTTCATATGATTAACAACTTTCAATGTGTTATAACTTTAGCTCAGGAAGGAATTCCAAAAAAAGATTTTGGGAAGAAGCTGTGAGACGTTTTAAACATTTTCATGATGAACAAAATCTAACTTTTAGAAACTTTTTAAGGACAAATTCGCACTGGTAATAGATCTAAGGGCTATCAATGATGAATTTACGGCTGGACAAGGAAAACGATTAGTCAATACACAGTCGGGTCTTTTACTAGAAATCACCAAAAAAGCAACAACTGCAAATGTGGTTTGTAAAATATTTGTCTTATCTGACGGAATTTTAAACATTGTGAATAAAGACATTAATTCAATACAATATTAGATTACTTTTCAACAAGTTGTGAATTTTTTGAAAAAATAAATGAACGAAGTGAAAAATGAGCTGAAAGCGAATGCGCCAAAGTTTGACTTTCAAAATATATTGCTCGTTGGAAAAGCTGGAAGTGGGAAAAGTAAATTACTCTTAAAAATATTAGAGGCACATAAAAATAAATTTAATTACATTTTTTTATTGTGCCCAACGCTGGATTTTGGTGAAAATATTACATACAGAGATTGGAAATATTTTCATCATGAAAAATTTATTTGCATAATTCCAACAGAAGAAAATTTAAATGACTGGTTAGGCTCGTGTCTCATTTTTTAAATGGAGAAGATATAAAAAGTCTAATAATTTTAGATGATGTGAGTTTCTCAAACTATATAAAAAACAGAGGTGGAAATAATTTAATTAAAATTGCGTTTTCCGGGCGGCATCAAGGCATATAAATTGCAATTGTGAGCCAGCAGCGAAACAGCATAGCAAAAAGTTTTCGAGATAATTGTGATAAAATTTTTTTTGCTTGGAATAATAATTATATAGACAGAAAATTAATTTTTGACCATTATCTCGATGTAAGCGCAGAAGAACAAAATAAAATTTTATCAACTTTAAAAAACAAAAAATATGGTTTTCTCTATATAAATCTAGATTATCCTTTTGATTACACAATTATTTAAAATGCAAACACTTTTAATAAATAAATGAGCCAACGACCAATAATCGGAGAGGAAAACGAAGCCACTCTAAATCAAAAATTAGCGCAAGAGGGCCCCAAAGAAAACCATGGTGTGCGCAACGACGTAGACATTGAAGGTCTTAATATAGAAAATAAAAGATTATTTCTTGTAAAGTTATCTGAGAATGGTGAGATTGAACAAAGTGTCAAAAATATTAAAAAAGCTTCGGAAAAAGTTGTAAATAAAATTTCTTCAAAGTACCAAGCAAAACAAAGAGAAAAAGCGAATTTTTTTTGACTGGCATGTTGGTTAGTAAATTTGCAGATTTAATGGGAGGATTAGATGCAATTGAAAGTAGTGAAGAATTGGACTCTGAATTACAAAAAGATATGCTTTAAAAACAGGATGTAAAAGCGTTGGTTGAAAAAATAACACCATTTATTCCCTTCTTAGGAATAGTGTCTGGAGGTGTAACAATTGGAAAACACATTGTTAAACATTAGACATGGGACAAAGAGCAGAATCAGACTGAACAAAGTGAAAACTGAGCTGAAAGCGAACAATGAGTGAAGCGAATAAGTTCCATAAATCTTTATAGTTGAAAATTATAAAAATTTTTACAAAAATTTTCTACAAAAATTTTTCATAAATTTATTGGAAGATGGTCAATTTTATACCATTTTGTACATAATAATTTATGTACCATTTTTACTTTAGTTTCATTCAATTCACCCATGCGCCAGGCTAAGAATATTATATCCCCTCGAAATAATCCAGTTCCCCATATTTTGAAGTCGTGAATGAATTTCTAAGAGAATTAAATGATCCAATTTCTGTTTTTTGGGAGTTAAACCTCGCATTTAATAATGATGTGAAAGAAGCTAATTTTTTTTCCTTTGCAATAAACATGACTTTCATTTAATCCCGGAAATTTAGTGTACCATTGGATGGATATACATTTTACAATATCTAATTGCCCTGCATTTGGTTTATTTTTATATCCACCAATTACGCCCGATCTTGTTCCTATTTCAGCTGTACTAATGGTTGACCTAGGGAAAACAAGATTACCAACTTGTGAAAACCCTACAAACAAATTATTTTTTCTAAATAAACAATTTCTCATAGTATTTGACGTTGCTGATAATGATCGATGTCGACAAACTGCAAAAAATGTGAGTATGTTGTCTTGTCCAGTGTTTGGAGTAAATGTTATATCTGATTTAAAAAACTCCCATGCATTACCTATGAAATAAAATCTATTATTTATTAAATAATCTCGAGATGAAATAATTTTTGGTTTGCAGCCATTTATGCCTTGATATAAATAATTTCCACTTAGTGATTTATCATATATTCTATCATTTCATAATTTGTAACATTATAATCAAGTTCATCGCCGTGCTTATTTCTATCCAAGTAAAATAATCCGCGACCCTCTTTTAGAATGTTCAACACTATAGTCTCCAAAAGTAAATTATTTATATAATTCAAATTTACAACATCTTCTTCCTTAATTAAACCCTTTTTCACAATTGCATTATCCATAGTTACATTTTTTTTTTAAAATTTGCATCATTTATCACTGTTGTGTTTGTAGTTGTGATCTTAGCCACAGTCAAATCTCCAGTTACAGTTCCACCCTCTTTTTTGGATAAAAAATCTTTTAATTTTTCGTCGACTTTGTCGTCCGCGTCTATGTCTAGATCTTGACAGCCATAAAACAAGCTCATTTCTCTTTATTTATTATATTTTTTAACCATTTGTTTCCTCGTTATTTTCAGATTGTTTGCTTTTTATTACACTTTCCAATCTCATAATTTTCTCAACATGTTCATTATTTTGGCTAAAAAATATTTCATTTTTTTTTTGAAAATCTTGCGGTATATTTCTGGTGTATAAACGATTTCACCTTCTGTAGTTTTATTAATGCAATTTCCCATTTATTTTTTACCTTTTTTCATCATCAATTCATCGTTTTACTTTTTCACAAATATCACACTTTATTGAAGTTGAATGCGAAAATATCTTAAAATTTTTATTAAAGAAATTTTTGGAACAACAGGGGACGTTCGTCAAGCTCGTATCCTCAGAAAAACGATTTCTGAGCCCTAGGCGGGAATCGAA
>JBAHVQ010186341.1:0-12850 GCA_036872915.1 Nanipora kamurai | reverse complement strand
TTTTGCATGCAAGTTTTGGAAACAGATTTTCCCAGTGTTTTCTCAGTAGATAGCTGGCCTTCAGATATTGCACAGCTAAAATATCAGTTATAGTTCAATTTAGATTTGATTGTGACCGTTTTTCTACGCTCTAAAGCATGAAGGCAGTCTGGTGAATGAATTCTCGGTTGCATTTTACTTTTCAGGGGCGCAACCAGGAATTTTGAAGGGTAGGGGTGGGAGAGTAATTGAAAGGCATCATCAAGACAATTTTCATTATTTCAAAGACAACAGACCCATGAGAAGGGGGAAAGCTTTGGGAATGGGGAATGTGGTACAATGAAGCTAATTAAACTTTAATTCCTTTTGAATTATCCTCTTGGCACAAAATGACAATGGTTTTTTACAAAGTTTTAATCATTAATTATTATGAATAATTCATTCCTTGGTCCTTAGTTTTATTGTCAAGTATGGTGCGTCATTGTATTTAGTTGCTATTTATCTAAAACAATCATTTTCGATTGCTTTGATACTTAACTTATGATCACTGCCATTGGGGTGCATTAAAAGGACCAGTTTTGCTAATTTTTGATCCAGTAACAGGAAGTATCGTAGGTAACCTGATGATTACAATATAAGCCAAAACGGTCAGAAATATCTTTAAACATATTCGTGTAAAAGGATTTCACAATAAAGAAGAAAACGACTTCAGCAATAATTTTTTTACCATAGGTTCATTCAAGGATTCACCTAGAAAAAATGTTAAGGCCACATTCAATGCCACAGAAAAACAGTAAAAGTATTTTTCATAAAATGCTGATGCAGCAAATATTTAGAGTTGGTACTACGTTGTACAAAAATAATATGGAAAAATACATGAACGGTAATCATTGAGACGGGAAGGAAAAAGTGGGTACATTTAAGGGTCCAGATACCTGTACTACGCATACAGGCCGTGTACTGGTAATGTTATAATAGGTGTACAAGAACTAAATTTAATTTTGAAAAATATGAACTTCTCTGTTTCGCTGAGAAAACTTGCTGTTTATGGATAACTTAAATCTGCCGTGCAGCCAAGAAATGGAGTACTGTTGTGTCAAATTCTTAATATAAAAAACCTTTGAAAGCATTTGACCCAGCATAAGGTATCATTCTGAGGGTCTTTTGTCTTGATCAAGGAATATCATTTCTTTATTTTCATAGGTTTATCATAGCCGAATGATGTAAACAGGATGTCCTTTCCAGAAATACACCAAACCTAAATTGCCTTTTATTTCCCATTAAATGTATTAGAAAGGGTAGTAAAGCCAGATATTTTGTTGTAAATAAGTCCGCAAACTAAATAAGTCCGCAAAGTTCTATCAACTAACCTGTTGGATTTATGGCTAAAGGGTACGTGCAATCCTGAAAACCACAAGTCTCAATATTCTCAGAAAATTTAAATATTCTTATTTTTGATTAGTGTCAAAAATAAGAATAGCTAAAGTTAACTTTCTAATTTCAAAATTCTAAACCAAGTCTAACTTTTAATCCCATCATTCCAGGAGCTGGAGTATCAATAACTAATTAGTCTACAAATCATAATCATACATAGAAAATATTATTACAAAGGTAGCAAGTTTACCTGAAACATATAATATTACTGGTCCAGTAATTAAGTTAGGGCTCTAGCCTTTAAAGTTCTTTCAAAATTTCATTAATAATTCATGAGGAAAACACAAAGGAACATCATAACCGTGTCGTATCTTCTTCATATGTGATAAAGACACACTTGTTTATTCTCGTCGAATTTTCTCGGCTTAGAAAACATTAATTTTGAAACTTTCTTTTCAAATTAGCATGTTCAGGGGTTTGCTTTTCAAGCCATTCAAAAAAACGCATAGTACATGTTTTATTGGATCTCACACACTCGGCAATCATGGTCAGTGACGTGATGGCTCCCAAGAGAGGCCACGGAAACCCTAACCTGAAAGGCCCCATCTGTTAGCAGGTGCACCAGAACTTTGAAAAAACTGGAAAAAAAATGAAAGCAAATATTCAGTACTCTCCTGCTGATCTTACGAGTTTGTCTACCATAACTTCATTACGCCATGTTTTCTCGTTATGAGACCGCTGTCAAATGTGGTCTCTGATTTTTATAAAGAATTTGAAATAATTGTTCCAATACGAGCCGGAGGACTTTACTGGGATTTCAAAGTCCGAGTGTGCTTTGAAACGGCCAGCCGAAAATGTCCAACTTCGAGTATTTGAACTGGATTCTCAAACAAAGAAATTTACTTATTTCCTGACTACTAGTAGCTTGGAACAACAACTAATAGTTTCCAACTTCTAGTAATTTGGAAACTACTAGTCTCCAAATACTAATAGTTTGGAAATATTTCAAAGTCCGATGACCTTGAAATATTTCCAAACGACTAGTACTTTGGCACTTCTTCCAGTTTCAAAATACTAACTAAACATTAATTTCTTTTGGTTTTGCTTTATGAAATATTAGTGAGTTTGAGAAAGTCAAATCAGGACTTTAGGTCAACATCTTACTATCAGTGCCAACTTTTAGTGGCAATCAAATTCCCTTTTTGTATAATTTTCGCCTCATTACAAAAACCTCCAAGAGGGTACTTCACAGTGGTTTGCCAGTTTTCGAGGATTTCAGGCTTTCAGCCAAATTGGCCAGCATTCCACCGATCATGGTGAATTTTTGAAGAGTATATCGTAAAAAGGAGAGACAGGCTACTTGCATTTGATACGAAAAAAAAACCTTTTAAAATATTGATTCCGAAATTCTTGGTGGGATCTGGCGAAGGAAAGGTTAAACCTCACTTCTATTACGATCTTTTGATCAACTTAACCGACTGACACAGATTACTTCCAAACGTTTATGAGGTCATTTCATAAAAACAAGTTCCTTTTTGAACACCAATGCCCTGCGTAATTATGTTGTTTTATTACCCCATAGTGCAATTGCTTATTCAAGTATCGCCTGCGGCAAGATCATGCTAGAACAAAACAAAACTCGCGTATGCAAGGAAAGAAGATACTTAAGGTACTTTTAGCACACCTAGTGTTACCTTAGACTATCACCTAGTGTTACCTCACGACCTTAGACTAGAAGTGGTCAAGGTGATCACGCCATGTTAGACTTTCGCTCATAATATAACTCAGATTTGCTTGAAAGAAGATATACATCCAAACTAATCATCTTCAAAATCTTGAATATTGGGTAAATTCTTTGATTTCTAAGCGCTTCCAATAACCAAGAACTGGAATTATGTCACGTGTAAAGTCAGCTTATTTTCAAGATGCGGCATCTTCAAGGTTAACATTAGGATTCATTGTTTATTATACATTAAACTGATTGATCGAGAGCGAGCGGTGAATTTTCCTAATTAAGTCATCGTCACCGACATAATCTGCCTATAGATTATACAGTAATCATGGACAAGGTCAAGGTAAATTATATCAAGGTCACCGTCCAATGCCAAGCATTCTTCCCTTTTTTTTCCGAATGCTAAAATCTATAGCGGTAAGAATCAACATTCAACTGATGATAGGCCGTATCATCTATTTGGTTTTTTATAATCTTGTCCCTCCTGTTCCACTATCTTCAAATAAATTGGCTTCACTTTTTCGATTAACTTCGGCACCAAAATTCCAAACCATTCCCTTGAAACTACTAAATTATCATTCAAGGTCGTTGGCCGATGGTTGTCATTGAGACCGGAGATTATGCTTGCGTGTTTTTTGTTTCCATTGGTCTAACCCAGTCCATGGTCTATAATGTAAATGTTCTCATTTTTGAACTCACTTAGATAAGAGTGTTCGCTTTTGTTGCGGTAACCTTCATGGAAGTCTATTTTTTATCTAAAAATTTATTTCAAGAATTTGACCGTTTTTAATAATTTTCAATACCAAATAGGAATAAATATGACGGCGAAAAAAAACAACGCATTTTGGACAGTGATCAGATACCTTAAAAATACTCACCCGCTGCTACACCCAACCAAATTGCTGGAATACCCAGGATATCGGTCGCCCACGATTAATAAAAAAATTATCTATTTTAAGCTTCATTTATTTTCCAATCTTTTACGAACATTACTTCTCCTACACACTGCAAACGCCTACGCTCTCTACACTCTGTAGTATGAGTTTGCTCGTATGTATTACTTCTCCTGTCATTCAAGGAATCTATCGTTTCTCTTGCTCTAACTCAATTTCAATTACTCCTTCTTCCATTTGCTCTCCGGCATTCTTCTCCGCCACTCTGTGTTTCTTCTCTTTTCCTGGCCACCTCCCTTACAAACCGTAAAAGTTTCTCTCGTCGTTCGAAACTTAAAGTACGCAGGGACTCCTAATTACGGCTACCAACCAAGATTATCTCTAAGCTAACATGGATTAAACTATGGTTAATCTTACGCTTACGTTGGTTTTATGGTTGATTTATGATTGATTCACGGTGACTTGCGTTATCGTTTGATTAGGGCTTGACTGAACGTTAACTTGCTGCGCAACGAACCGCGACATATTACACGTGCAAAATCTTAAAGAAACGCACTTTTGAGCCGAAATTTGAACAGAAAGTAGATCAAAATAACAGAAGTTTCCATCGTACACTGACGTCTTATATTTAAGGGGCCGGACCAAATAAAGTTTCATGGCGTTATATGGGGAACAAGGATGGCATAATCCATTGGAATTACTTTCTTGGGCTTGAAATTATTCATTCCCTTGTTTAAGCTAATAAAAATTTGTTTCGCATGAACGTCATCCTCTTTAACGATCCTGTCGCTGTTCAGCGAAAGGTTCCACGAAAGTCTATCAAAGTTGAAGGTGAGACGTGGGGGAAAATTCGGCAAAAGTAATTACTCACTTCTTTTTTATCACTACTACACTGACACTATGATTTGATGATAATTGACTTAGATGAACAACAGTCATGGAGGTTGATATGTAGACTAGACAGTCATATCCTTCAATGAAATGCAGTTTTTAATAACTGTACGTCATAACCTAAACCCTTTGATTATGTTATAACGTCAATGCATAAATATAGAGAGTATGAGCGGCCGAACTGAATGACAGTATGACGATTTACAAGCTGAGCCGGAGACGAGCTGTAGTGTTGTAAATTTCATCCAGCTCGGACGCAAATTCTGTATATTACTTAACCAACGAATGCATCTGAAGGTAAATGTTTACGAACTATTTGAAGTATTCGTATACTAAGTATTTGAGCCAAGAAAACCGAAGGAAAAAGTGCATGTAAATTAGGACGATCCTGTATTCGAATTTACAGTATTGATTAAACATTCATTTCCTTTTGTTTTTAATGTTATTAATGAATTAAATGTTATTAATGAGTTGGATAAGTACTATTTACAGTATAAGTGGCGGTGTGTTGTATGGGATTTAGAAGCACGAGCCGAAGGCAAGTGATTGTATGTCCGATACAACACCGTAACGAACATTGTAAGGTACTTATGATTCGAATGCAAAATAACAAATAAACTTTCATGCTCATCAGAAATAGTGAAGATTCAAATGGTTTTCACCGGAAAATGAGCAAAAGCTTATATTTTAGTCAGGAGGATTTTGTATCAAATTTACAACTACTGATTAAACATTGATTTCTTTTGTTTTTCCTTTGTGAATTATTAATAAGTTGGATAATTGTAGTTAGGGAATAATCTCATCTTAAGTCGGTTAATCAGATAGTTCACCAATGTAACTGGCTCACGCTGTGTTGGTATAGACTATTTGCACTTTTTCCCCTGTTGGAGGAAAAATGCCTATAAACAAAAGAATTTCCATAAACTATTCGGTCTGTCGAACGTCGGAGTATCGCATCTGTCCTCTAGATGGGGTGATTTGACTTCACCTGCAACTGATCTATTCCTGAGCTGTTCATTCTGTAACTGATGTAATGCTTTAACGAGGCCAAACTTTTATAGCTAAATAAATAACGTAAATGAACAAGATAGGAACGTTCTAACGTTCCAACCATTCGAAAATAACGCCCCTTCGAAACTGGCTGCTGACAGGACCCTATGGCTGCTTAATCCGAAAGTACACGGTAATGCTGGCCACCGCTTTCGGGATTCCAAATATAAAATAGCTTTTCATCGGCGACGGCATTAGCCTACTTCAAATTCACGTCAACTAGTCGCCAGTATGGTGTATTTTAGTATTAGTACGGAATGCACAAAGTTTTCACCCTTCATGAAAGTACGAAATATAATTTCCTTTTACGGAAATGTAAGACGCACTGGAAGCTTCTCGGTCACGCACCAATGTAACCTTGTCATTGATCACCTTTAGCAATCCAAAATCAAGCAACCCATAAACGTTTTGACTCAGCTTCTTAACCAGCCCCCTTGTACTGACAAACTAGGGCACTTGAATGCCTCTTACTTCTCCAGGAGGTAACTGATTTTCGTGATCCACCTGCGGGCTTCCGCACTAACGGCAAAACAATAGTTTTGCCACCATCTCATAAACGTGTGTAAAATCACAAAAGCTCAAAAGTTAAAGCTGCTGACTTTAGTATTTACTTATGTCGTTAATGAAATTATAACTATAAAGTTATATTTGCCTTGTTTCTCGCCGGCAAGACGAAGGGAAAAGTCGCCGAACTTCAAGCGATTTCTAAACACGTGCCACTCCATTTGCTGACGGCTTGGCGTGATAACATAACTTTCAATATATTTTAAAATTTACCCAAGGTTGCCAAGTAATCAGCACCATTTAAGTAGGTAAGTAACTAACTTTTGTTTAAAGAGGGTAGTACATAACTGTTACAAGTAATAAACCTTTGGCCCTCTATCTATCTAATAGTAGTAATCAGAAACCTGAAGAAAATGGAAATACGAATGCCGGTCTAAATAACGCTGCCAGGATTATAATTGCTGGCGATTCAATGATTATAAACTTAAATGTCTACAAGAAATTCAAAAGTTCAAGAGTCAACATTTCCTGGTTGCTATTAAACCAATTCTTCGGAAAAAGCCATACAAGATAATAATTCATGTTGGTACGAACAGCCTTAGAGAATCTGAGACGCCTGAGCAATGTGCTGAAGAAATTTCTAACCTGGCAAAGTCAATTACTAGTTCTGCCCCAAATAAAACAGTGGCGTTATCTAGTATAGTAACTCGGAAGGATGATAGTGTTTTAGCGGCTAAAGCTATCGAAGTGAACCTACATTTGAAGCAGGCCTGTCAGCAAAACCACTGGGCTTTTATTAATCACTCAAACATTAAATCAAGTCACTTGAACCGAAGTGGAATCCATTTGAACAAAGCGGGCACATTATTGATAGCTCTTAATTTTACTAACAATATCTATAGTAGGAACAAGTAGGACATTGCCAGTGAAGAGTCCGTAAGTAACATTGTTTGGCGAACAGATGGCGACGCAAACGTAGAAAATGGTGATTTGAGCAATACTAATACTATTATGGAAATTAATAAATCATCCTTTTGCCGAGGGATGGTAGTTGCCTGCCTTAATATTGATAGTCTTGTAGCCCATATTGATGAACCTCGAATAACTTTAAATAGCACAAAAATAGATATAATATGTATTAATGAGATGAAGCTTGACCAATGACCATACTATTGGTGATCACGAGGTCTGTTTACCCGGTTTTGATATTGTTAGAAGAGATCGATGTGTAAATTGTAGATATGGAGGCGGAGTGTGTACTTATATTCGATCCAATCTAAATTATGAAATACGAAAGATCTACAATCACAAATTCTTGAAAATTTGATTATGGAAATTATGAAGCCGCGCTCAAAGTCAATATTAGTGAGTACCTGGTACGGACCTCCTGATCTTCCAGCAAGCTACTTTAGTGAGTTCGAAAAAATAGTAGAGTCCCTTGATGCCGAAAATTTAGACTACTTCATTCTAGGGAACTTAAATGTGGACTTTAAACAATCGAACGAATCATCAAACAAAAATACGTTAAACGAAATATTTGACGTATACGGTTTACAATCAATTAATTGACGAACCAACTAGGGTTACTGAAATATTCAGTACTATGATAGATCTTTCCATTACAAATTCATTGACGACTGTAGTCGACTCTGATGTTCTGCACCTCTCAATTAGCGATCATTCATTGATTTATGTGGTACGGAAGGCTCATTATATTCGAACAGAGGCAAAAATAATAGAAGTCAGAAATATGAAAAATTTCAGTAGTAGAAACTTTCTAAATGACTTAAATAATCAACCATGGGCAAATGTCTCTCGCAGTGGTGGAGATCCAAATAAAATGTGGCAAATTTGGAAATCTTTATCGATGAAAGTTATCGATAAGCATGCACCCAAAAGGATTAGGAGAGTTGGTAAGAAGAAATCCCCTTGGGTTACTGACGAATTAATGCGCCTAATATTTAAACGAGATTACCGAAAAAAGCGAGCCATTATATCTGGAGATCCTAGCGCATGGCATTATTATAAGCAAGTGAGAAATCATGTAAATAACGAATTGAAAAAAGCTTAGCGATTTTATTTTACAAATAATTTTGATTTACATAAGCATGATATGAAAAAGACGTGGAAATTGATAAACGAATCAAATTTACGAAACTACAGACATACAACATATATCACGGAAGTTTAAGCAAGCGATCAAATAGTAAATTCGCCATACCAAATGGCTGAAGCATTTCATACTTATTTCTCGAATGATGGTAGTAATCTAGCCTGTGCACAGCCTGAAATACTCTCAGGCTGTGCACAGGCTAGTAGTAATCTTGCAGCTGAAATACCTAGCACTGCAGATTCTAAACCAGAAGATTATCTTAGCCCAACTGATAAAACATTTTCTTTGCAAATTCCATCTGTTGACAAAGTTAAAAGACTGTTGAAAATAATTGACGAAAAAAAAATCGGTTGGTCTAGATAAGATTCCTAATAAACTATTAAAAATAGCAGTAGACGTGGTAGAACCCTCGTTGACAGAAATATTTATCCAGTCTATATATTCTGGAATATTTCCCTATGAATGGAAGGATGCGAGGGTGTCGCCCTTATATAAAAGCTGTGCCAAAACTGACCCAAGTAACTACCGGCCTATATCGGTCAAAAAAATTTATGAAAAAATAATTTTCGACCAACTTTATGATTACCTTAACGCGAACAACTTGTTGACTCACCGTCAATCTGGATTTAGATCATTTCACAGCACATTAACAGCATTGCTGGACGCAACAAATGATTGGTCGGTCAATATAGATAACGGGTTGTTAAATGGGGTGGTCTTTACCGACCTAAAGAAAGCCTTCGACACCATTGATCATGAAATTATCCAGCTAAAGCTGAGAAACAATGGAGTTGACTCAGCTAGTTTAAAGTGCGTTAAATCATACCTCATGAATAGAAGACAAAAATGTAAAGTAAATGGTCAGCTTTTAAATTTTACCTCCGTAACTTGTAGCGTCCCCCAAGGTAGTAGTTTGGGATTGTTGCTATTTCTTATTTATATTAATGACTTACCAAATTGCTTGAATATGGCTAGGCCCAGAATGTTTGCAGACGATACAAGCATAAGTTACGCTTCATTAGATGAAATACAAAATGTTGTTAAGTCCGAGTTAGAAAATCTGAACAGCTGGCTTATGGCCAATAAGCTTAGTTTGAATATAGTCAAAGCGGAGTTTATGATAATAGGATCACGGCAAAGGCTGAATGTCACTCAGAGTGATATAGCTATTGCGATACACGATCATGAAATAAAAAGGGTCGAGGTTGTTAAATCTCTAGGTGTGCATATCGATAGTCACTTGTCGTGGGCAGAGCACATTGATAAAATATCCAAAAAGGTTTCTTCGACTATTGGTGTATTAAAGCAAGTAAGACCATTCATAACGTGTAAAACAGCAGTTAGCTCTATTTCGCTTTAATACAGCCTCATTTTGACTACTGCTGCTCGGTTTGGGACGAATTAGGAGATACACTTGCTACAAAACTACAGAAATTACAGAACCGAGCGGTTCGAGTCATTACGAGGTCAAGTTATGATGCTAATGCTAGTGTTCTCCTAAATCGCTTACGGTTAGATAATCTCCATATGCGACGTAAAAAAATTAAGGCGCAGTTGATGTTCAAAATATTGAAAAAGAATATACCTTTATATTTACAAACTGATTTTTCCGCTCGTAACACGGGGTATAATTTTAGAAATTACAAATGTAAACTAAATCTACCGAAGCTACGAACAAATTATGTAAAACGAAGCTTGTGCTATAATGGGGCATTATTATGGAATAGTTTGCCCCAGGAAATACGTAGTCTTCCACTTCTTTACAGTTTAAAAAGCTACAAATGATTATTATGCTAGTGTATATAACTGATGGACTCTCACACGGCAATCTTGTAAATCAGTTTTGTAAATTTGTTTTAACTTAGTTTCAAATTGTAAGTGCTGAAGATTTTACCATGTTTAAAGAAATATTAAAAAAAAAGGAATCTATATTACAAGACTAGTTTATGAGGTACCAAGTGTCTGAAAATTACATTTATCAATTATATGTTTATCATATAGTAGTTATTTTATATAATAACTTTTATGCAATATAAAAAAAGAATTGTAATTTTTATTCTTTCAAATAATTGTTTTTTCAACTTGTTTTTGTTTGGTAAAATAAAAGTTGCACATTTGAACTTTATATATATCTAATCATAATTTGAAATAACTCTTCTCATATGAGACAAAGCACTTTCCAAAATAATAATTACTTCAAATAAATGTTTTGGACTTATTCATTTTATTAAAAAATGCTTTAGTAGATTTCACACTTTAACGTAATGCATTATGTGAACTAAGTTATTATGTCACAATCAACGCATTATACTCACATCATGAATTATGTCATATAATGAAATTATATGATAAATAAAATTAAGTCATACAATGAAATTATATTATATAATGAAATTATGTCATATAATGAAATAATACTCAGTTTTGTTTGCATACGTTAGTTTCGCAAACCTGAAGTACGATTAGTTATGGCATAGCGTTAGCTTTAGATGATCAATAAACTAGTTAAATTATGTCATATAATCAATTATATCATACAATAAATTTGCACAGCGTTCACCATTAGTCGTCTCTGATCACCTGCCAAGGCGGGAAGCTGTTTTCCCACCTGTTCTTACGATTTGTGGCGAGCTGCCTGTCTGCTTGAGAATTAGATGAACGACCAACTGGCAACGCACCTTGCTGCCTGGATTAGCAAAACAATTCTTAACGTCTTTTCATCACGAGCTAGTACGTTACCATCGTGACCAGACCTTTGTCGACTGAAGTACATCATGATGTCCTGTTCACGATACAAAGACCAAATGCTATGACGTTGATAGACGGCAACTCAAGACGGTAGACTACGATTGTAAGTTGGGTATGTTTTTGATCGTACTGCGTATATTTCAATGGTCTGGGCCAACTATTTTAATATTTGTACTGTAAGATTTGTTGGATGTCGTTAGGAAATGTGGTACGTTTATCAAATAATGTATAATTTTCAGGTATTGACCTTAGCATATTGGAGTCAAATGAAATGGGAACTCTTATTGATGTTGTAGTGTCAAAAAACACTGCCTTGACCTTGAAGCTTGTGGATTAAAACTGAGTCAGGGTTAGAGTTACGATTAGGGCAAGAGTTTCGATTTCGTTTAGGCTTAGTATCAATAAAAACACAAAATTGTTGTTTAAGCGTGACGTGACGACATCAACTGAGTGTAGAATAGAAATCCTATTCCAATATACTGAGATCGATACCTGAAATTTATGCATTATGTATTTCCCAATGTTATGCAAACGATCTCACAGTACAAGTACCACAATAGTTGCCCCAGACCATCGAAATATATGTTGTACGATGAGAACGTATTCCCAGCTTTACCGTGACTGGGACATCTAGTCGACTGTCTTGATTTGCTGTCTATTGACGTGACAGGGTTGGTCTTGTAACATGCAAGGGACATCAGATGTACCTCAGGCGACAAAGGAATTGGAGTCGATGGTCAAGTACTAGCTTATGATAAAAGATGTCAAGATTTGTTCTGCAAACCGAAGCAATGTGCCTCCGGTGGTCCGTCTAGTTCTGAAGTTGACACAACCAATTCGCCGCAACTCGTATCAGCAGGAGGGAAAATTGCTTCCCTCCTTAGCAGGCGATCAGAGACGACTGATGGTGAGTGCCGTGCAAATTTATTATATGACATAATTTGTTATAAGAAATAATTTGTTATATGACATATTTTCATATTATGACATGATTCATTATATTTTATAATTTCATCACATAACATAATTCCATTACATAACATAATTTCGTTATATGACATAACTTCATTATGCGGTAGAATTTATGATGTGATATAATGCATTATTTGGGCATAAATTACTCACATAATCTGTTATGTTGAACAAAGTATGATTAGTTAAGGTAAAATTAGGTAAAATTAGGTAAAATTAGTTAGTTTAAAATATTTATTCGAAACAATTATTATTTTGATAGCGAATGGTCTCATCATTACGGGCAATTTTAAATTACTATTTGATGCAATGCTCGACTGTGCAGTTTTGCAGACAAGCTGAGAAAACAATTATTTGAAAGAGTAAATATTACAACTTCTTGTATTATATCACGGAAAGCTCCTTAGGAATATAATATTGCGATATTTTATGTAATAGTTAAAATATGAGTGGCCGATCTTTATGGGCATTTATGGGCGAGCCGAAGGCGAGCCGTTGTAAATGCCCATAAAGATCGGACGCGAATATTTTAACTGACTTATCAAATGAACAAAAGAATGAAGCTTATTAGTATTCTTAACTTTGATAGAGAAT
>JBAHVQ010186330.1:0-15389 GCA_036872915.1 Nanipora kamurai | reverse complement strand
GAAGAACGAGCCTTTCGTTGTTTATATCCAAGCTTGCAAACACCTACACTCTCTACGTTCTGTAGATTGAGTTTGCTTGTATGTATAATAATGATGATAATTACAATAATAACATAGTTTTTACTCGTGAAACTTTATTTTTTATTTTAACTTTATTTATTTATTTTTATTCAAGCGCGTTTATCCCATAAGCCCATGGGTTTACACTCTTTTGCTTAACCAAAGCGACGTTTGTTTGCTTTTTCATTTTTTATTTCGTGAAAAGGTAGTAGATAAAATTACCTTTGACATGTTTGTGGAAGCTGATCGTCCAGGTAAGTGTAGTCTTGAGAAAGACTGTTGGTAGAAGTGACTGACGTTTCGACAGCCTTAGCGGCTTTCATCTTCACAGTCAAAAGGAGAGCCGGCTTTCATCTTCAGAGTCAGATTGAAAGCTGCTAAGGCTGTCGAAACGTCAGTGACTTGAATCCATGACAAAACCCCCAACAACAATCACCCCGGCGACAAGAACCCCAGCGACAATAACCCCGGCGATAAAAGGCCCAAATCACTAAATGCCGACAAAACTCCCACATTTTCATTCTGGGTGAAAAATAAAACCTGAAAAGTTTTTTTCATAGCTCGCGATTTAAATCAGCGATGGCTCGAACTGACGAAAGTAATCCACATAACAAAAGCAGAATGCATGGATGACATGGAATGCTTTCCGCATTGACAGACTGATAATGCATGTGTTTCAGTAATCCACATAACCAAATCAATCCGTAACAAAAGCAGAATGCATGGATGACATGGAATGCTTTCCGCATTGACAGACTGACAATGCATGTGTTTCAGTAATCCACATAACCAAATCAATCTGTAACAAAAGCAGAATACATGGATGACGCACAAAACATTTCGTCAAAAATAACATTTTTTTGAAGTGAGTCATTCCCTGAAAGATGATACCCAATCGTATAAGGAAGCTGTTTTGGATTCCTAATTCATTTACAAAACAGCTACCAAAATGGAAGTCATTCGAAACAACTAAGAGGGTGAAAAATTATGTCATATGTACACGAAGAAGTCTACCAGTTCCAGCACTAAGCGGTAGGTGTAAGTGTAGACTTCAGAGATAATCGAAAGTCTTTGGAGCAGATGCTGCATGGCGTCGGTCATAACATTCGAATTCGTTAGTAACATGAACAGTACCTTTTCATAACCCTAATACCTTTAATTAAACAGTATTTCTGTAGTAACTTTTCATGACTGTAACTTACTTAAGTGAACAGTATTTCTACTAAATAATATCGTGTTAGGTTTGTTCTGATAAATAAAATTAAAAATTGATAAACAGAAATTGTGGGGCTTTTGTCTGGATTCATTAAATCGGGGTTTTTGTCGCTGGGGTTATTGTCGTCGGGGGTTTTGTCGTTGGAGGTTTTGTCGCTGGGGTGTTTGTCGTGTGCGGGTTTTGTCGGGAACTCCAGTGACTTCTACCAACAATCTTTCCCAAGACTACACTAACCTGGACGATCAACTTTCACAAACATGTCATGATTCTCCCAAGTTCAAAGCGTTTTGAACAATACCTTTCTACGTCGAGCTCTCAGATATTCGTATTCGTCCCCAACATCGTTTTTTAACTTTTTTTCCTTGAGAATGCTAATAAACAAGACTTGCTTATCTTCCGAGTTTGAAGAGAACAGGTGCACAAAACAAGTATGAACCATTATAGTTTAGTAGTGTTGATAAATAAAAGAGGTTCTGTGCCACTGAAACATGAACTTTTCCCTGCCGTAGCTTCTCAGACAAAACTGCCCAGAGTTCACTGTCAACAAGCTTGCCAAAAAAACTTGGCTGTCTCTTTAAACGTATAAAAATATTTCCAAGTGGTTGGAATGTTTTCGACTTACCTTCTCTGACGCTAGTTAAAAACTGTGGAAAAAGAATGAATCATAGAATGAATGAAACCCGACGCTTTCCTCGTTGGTGACCATGAAAGAACTTTACCAGAAGTTTGTCGTTTTGATTGCAAAGCACACGAGCCTTATTTCTGTGCTAAGTCTGTCATTTCTCAAAAAGGTCTATAAACGCCCTGCATTGTAAGAACTCAGAAATTTTCGTCGTTTTAGTGCTTCAAATTACTTAGGAATTTCAACAGGCTGTGAAAGAAGCTGGATTTAGAGCGCTTTAACGCTGGCAACCTTACAGATTTTATGAAGTGTGTTTGGTATCTGATATCACCTGATATGTTAAAGACATTTAAGCTCACTCTAGTATTTCGGTCTGGAGTAGTTTATTTAATGATGTAGATTAACTGTCTAATTTCACCTTACCTCATTTTACTCGTTTCTGGTTGGTTGTTTTACTTTGGATTTTTCTGAAATACACGCGCAAGTCCGTATGTATGTTATCTAGAAAAAAATACCACATGTGCTATTTCGGGAAAAGTACTACACCCGGAATACACTTGCCACAAATCGACTCCTTTTGTATCGCCACTGTCGAGCAACGAGTAGCGAAGTAGTAAGACGAACTGCGAGCTAAGTAGTCTTGAGTGGTCGACTTGTTTCGCTTGTAGGAATCTAAATCTGATTGGCGATTCTAAATAACAAACGTGATTGGCATACGTCACATCATCACAATATGGTCGTTTGAATATGTGCTGTTTATTAGCGAGATTGATGACACACCCCCAATTATACCCCGGTCCAAAAATCCACCGGCAAATTTAGCGTATTACACGTCGGACAAGTCCTTCCCAGCGGAGAAGCACCGCGAAAAAGGGACAGGGAAGGACTTGTAGCAAGTCTACACCCGGAATAGTTTTGTAAGAAAACTACTCTTGTACGACTCGTAAAATCAGGTGAGGTGGAATTAAAAGTGTCAAGATGTCAGCTTCGCCTTGGTTCATTTCTCTTTTTCAACCAGTTTCCTTAGATGCCGTTATTTGCTGATACAATTGGCTTTGGCTTTTGACTAACCCATTAGTCTCGTGCGCAAATTGCCCATTTCAGATAACATAATGCTTTTTTGTGATTATATCATGTTGACGACAGTGCTTTCGTGCGTATCTGAATGGTATTGAATTTCAAAGAGACGGTTTTGTGAACTAACGTAAGATGGTCTAAAATGGGGTGGCAAATATTGAAGCTAAATCGTTCTATCTTTTCATTTCAGACACGTTCACCAAGGTGTACCACGACCGAAGGACAAACCAAGGACAAAGAAGCTGATATGCGACGTATGTAACAAAGCTTTTGCGAGCTCAAGTTCTTTGGAGATGCACATGCGAACTCATGCGGCGCTTAAACCATTCAAGTGCGAACATTGTGAAAGTAGGTTTACCCGGATAGGTGGACTGAAAAAACACACGTCGAGATGCAAGAAAGTAGTTGATTGTTTTGCTAATGAGTCGACTGGAAATGGACCGATTGTTGCACCGTTAACCACGGACAACACTGACCACACTTCGATGCCACATGTGCCGACGGATGTTGAAGTCAGCTTGGATGGTAATGTTGGTGATGGACTAACCAAATCCGAGGACGAGGGAGAAGGGTTCATTAGTGAACCTGCTAGTCCTGTTTTCTAAATCGTGGAAAATTACAACATTTGTTCCTCGCCGGAATCGCTTCTTTTCCACGAGTCCTTTTTCGATTGTTAAGCGATCACAAAATGTTGTGGGACGAGCTCCTTTGAAATGGGATAACGTGTTTTCCCAAGGCAAGTGCTCGGTTGGAGCCAGAAATTTACTTCATTTGAGCTGTACCTCTTATTAACTCTTTCCTGGTCTAGCACTTTCCCCTTGACGAGAAAAATCGTCTGGCGTTAGCCATAGTAAAATAGTAAAGTCTCTACAGGTCACTGAGGACGTATACGGACAGGAAACTCGGCCAAGAAGCTCATATAAGTAGGACAACTGTTCGTTATGTGAACGCAATAACACGCTCAAGTACCGGCGTTACGCAAAGATGAATGTGTAAATAAACTTTTGACTCGGAATTCTTTTCGCGAAACCAAAATGGTAACCCGAAGAAAAGGAACTTTTGTAGTTCCTGAACGGCAAGCAACAGTCTGGTACTGTCTTCGAGCACCCAACAAATACGATGGCGTGCTATTGGTCCCCCTTGGGCAAGTTTGTCCTGGAATAAATATTCGTAAGCGGATGGAATATTATGGAGTTAATTTTATTCCTAGACTTTTTGCCCTCGATTCGTGAGATCAGACTTGTACTAGCTCTCCCAAACTTGGGCCCGGAAGATGCAGATGATATTAAGAAACCTACCCTCATTTTGGGTTGCGTAAATCGACAGAAAACTGCTTACCTTTCAGATTTTATATCTATACTATACTCCTATCCATAGCACAATATCTGGAATCATAGTGGTTGATTAATCTGATCGTTCCACTATATTCTGCATCTTAAATATCTTAATTTGCAAAAGGAAACAAAAACTCTATTTTGAAGACTAAGTGTATTCAACTAAGAGCTGTACTTATGGATTCCATTAACTGGGTGTATGTTTATAAGTTCGCATGAACGCCATGAATTATTCACGAGATGTGTAAATAAAATCAAAGATGTAGTTAGGAAAAATGCGTCAATGAATAAAGCTTATGTAGTCAAGCTGAGATATTTATCTGAACCTTGAATAAACACACGTTTATTGACTTATATAATTATTAAAGAAAAATAGTAAAAGTCCAGGAAAGCAAAAAATAAACTTCGCCAGTTGACCACTCCAGAAACTTCTGGGAGACTGGGTTCAGACGTTGTAGGCATTCTGGGATATTTTTGGTGGATAAATCTTCGAAATAAAATTCATGGTGGCGTCGTATTTTGACTAAAGCTGATCGTTTCCAGCATTAAAAATGCCTGAAAAGGTTAATTGCTTCGTACCATATTGTCATAAGATAGAATACGGCTTTATACGCGAGACTAACGTCGCAATAAGTTTCGGTGTTCTGCCTCTGGTTTTTGTCCCTCTTCATAACAGCCATCTTCTGTGCTGGGGAACAGTGCATTCTTCCAGACTGATCTGTGGTTGCCTTACTCCCTTCATATCATCTTCTAGGAGAACTTTTCTTGGAGCCTGAGTGGTAGTTTCGTACTGAAGTTGCTATGTCAAGTTTCTCGCGTCCACCCAAATGATCCCAGAAACCCTTGCGAAGTAGCATTAGTACCCAGGCTACCCGAAGTTTCTGGAGTGATCAATATTCTAACTTAACCGAATAATGACTAAATGAAAAAATGAATACTACAATTATCATTAACAACTGTATAGCCAAACCTCGCCGGTATAAGTCAAATTACAAACTATGATAACCTCTCGAGTTATACAAATGAAACTTCTATAGAAAATTTTTCTTTATCACCAGTTAGTGAAAATTATATAGAGTGCCCGTTTTGAACTGAAGGCTTTGTTAGACATCCTCAACAAACCTGTTACCCCTAATTCAAAGTCAGTCGGCGTTTCAAGGTATTATCCTTTGTGTTCTGAAAGTCTCCAGAATTACTTCGGTTTTCAGCGATGGTATAACAACCAATCCTTCATACTACAGACCTATAGTAATGTTACAATCTTTTGGACACTGCAAAAATTGTCTATGATTAGCTAACTCTTTTGGGAAATATTTTGTTTCAATGTTAACTGAAAAAAAAGACGAACCAGCCAACGAAACTTTCTGTTCTAGAAATAAGTGACATTACACGACTGGAATACTAAGAGTTCTGAATACGGAAACCTAACAATTTAATTGCTTCATAAGTAGTTGTATTATACTATTGTACTATTATACTATGTATTTCCTCTGCGCACAGGGATAAGGTAAGAACCCTGTTTAATTTGGGTAAAATGTAAAGTTTTTAACAAAGTGCCACACAGACACCAATTAAATCACTAAAAACCTAGGTATTTACTATAAATTAGAAAACTATGTACGTCTTCAGAGACTGAGTTAGGTTTGTTACACTTTGGATAATCCATATATACTTAAATTTGAATGACATGAGTTGCGAAAATGCATACCTAACTAATTTCATAAAACGTAAAATTAACCAAAGTAAGTGTCTTCGCATTACATGTGTAGAGCTACTCTGGTTTATTTTAGTTAAGATCAGTGTTTATCTGTGAATTTTTACATTAAAATATACGTGATAAAAGTGTTAAGTTGAAATGGAATAACCACATAATAGTGTTTATCTCCTTGAACTATAACTTGTGGATTGGGTTATATTATTATAATTTGAAGGAGATAAACACTCTCTGTGGTTACACCATTTCAACTTAACACTTTTGTATCTTAATGTAAAAATTCACACAGATAAACACTTACCGTAAATGATCGATTAAGCGCCGCGGCGCCAATTTGAGATTTAATAAATAAACGCGTTATAACACAATTGAGAGAGTAGATCATTGTCAGTATAAATATTTAATGTCTAGTTTTACCATATCTTTTACAACCGGACTCATACAAAAGTTCTAAATGTTTAAATTTGTCCTTCTTCTTGATTAATTGTGCGTCTAACACTTGCGCATGTCGTTGATTTTGCGTGCATGCTATGAATTTAGCGGGAACCACCAGACCAATTTCTCGCTTTCTCTTTCCCGTAACGTTAGCTACGAGTGTATTTGACTTGTCCGCCAGAGCATAGACAGTGACAAAGAAACTGAAGAGGATATTGACATTGATTGAACTAGATTAGATTTAGATAAGATGAAGTAAATAAAATGGGTCGTCTTATGTTTTGGTGTTTTATTTACTATATAGCAGTAGGTATGTGTTACCCTCTTTTGAAATAAGCGCCGCATCTTTAACTAATAAAATTTAGTAAGCGCCGCGGCGCTTAATCGATTATTTACGGTACCTTAACTAAAATAAACCAGAGTAACTTCACCCATTATTCATGACATCTTTACCTGGTTGCGAACGGAAACTATGGAGAGAGCCTGATCATCCATAATATCAAATTCTTAATGTTCTTCAATTTGAGAGTATCGTAGAGATGTTAACACATGTGCAATAATTTAAACTAGTGTGCAGTTAACCAAACGTTTTGTCGGCCAAAAGTCCGAAGCAATTTTGGTAAATGTAGTTTTGAGTATTCTGCGAAACCACGCATAGAAAAAAAAAGCCCCAAACAAATCCCAATAAGAATTATGACTTCATTTAATTTCCAACTAAATATACATTTTATTTCTGCATTTAACCTTGTGCTACCTTTCCTTATTTCTATTAGTCGGTAAGTTATATGCAGTTGCACATTTAGTAAACATCTGTAAACTCTACTGGTAGATATGGTGCGACATGTGGTAACTTCGTGTATGTATAGCTACCACATGTCGGACAACGTCTACCAGTACATTGTGGATTACATCTTACCGGCGATCAGAAGATTACGGCTTCGATTCCCGTCAGGGACTCAGATAAATTTTCTGTTTACAGTTTACAAGCTTGAGGAGCATGCGCAATTTCGATCAGTAAACTCGATTGTTCACTGTATATGCTTAAAATGTTAAGGTGGCCAATTCAAAAGCTTTGGATACTGCGCACTTCTATGTAAAGATTTCTCTCTTTAACCAGGTAAATATAGTTTCTTGTTTCAGTGTTTCTTTTTTACTCAAATAAATGAATTATCTACTGTGAAATAAAATGATCTTAAACTAGAACTTGCGGTATATATCCGGGAAACTTGACTGAATTTATGGCGTATTTTGCAGAGAAAAGCTAGCCTTCCTACTACGGCTAGCGGACCTTTCTGTGTTATTTTTAAAGCTATCTTAATGTTTGAGTTGTCTGTCTTATCAGCAGTCGTGTTGACTCCACTATTAGTCATAGTCGACAATTCTTAGGTTCACATCCTAGTTTTAGTATTAAGTGCACAGAATATCCCATGGAATTTTCATTTCAATGGAGATGTCAAGGTGGATGGAATCGGTTGTTGATGCGGAGGCTTGAATTCCAGTAAAAGGTGTGTGTGTGTGGAATAATTCGAAATAGCATACGTGTAAAATATATTTAGTTAAATCCAAAACTAAGCTCGGAATTAAATATGACTCCAAGTAATTTGAAAGATGACTCCTGCTTGAGATTTTCTACACTTAATATTTGGACACGAGTACCGTGTTAAGAGATTACTAGTGATTACCACGGTCTGCATGTGTCCGAGCCTAATTCAGGACAGTAATATACACCCTTTGCATGAACTGGTGATATGGTTCAAAATCTGCCTTGGTGGATGGCAAGCGGAACGTAAACAGGGAGGGTTTCCAGACTTACTTGAATTTGGGGTGTGCCACTCGTATCAACCAATGGAACTGAAACCATTTAAGAGTGGGTGAAAGTTTTACTTAAAAAACATTTCTTGTACATAATATATTTCAATTTTGAAGGACTAGGAAGAGGAAATCAAAAGCTTAAGCGCTTTTGGTGGTTACCTGATACTTTGCTAAGACCTTTTCTACATTCTATAGTATACCTACGCTAGCGTTTTAGGTATAAAATAACGTTACCCATTACGACTTGTTTTTAATTAAACATTTAATTAACATTTACTTAAATTAAATTAATTAGATTAAATTAACATTTAATTAAACATTGTGGAGCGCAGCGCAGAACTGAGATTTTTAAGAGAAGTGTATCAAGAGTTCCAGGGGGGCTTTAGGGCCGGAAAATTTTTGAAGTCTTAAACCTCTAAAACGCGATTTCCTGCAATTTAGGAGTACTTTTCACAGAAATACTTAAGATTTATAAAATTGCTTTCATCTATGTATTTTATAACATATCGGATAGCAATGAGAAGAAAATCTCTGTCTTTCGATTTTAGACAGTTGGTATGGCTGCCAGGAAGCCATAGGCTTGTCTAATCCAGCTAGAAAATGCCCACAAACAAAAGATACCTGAATATTTCAGGATACGTGAATTGAAAACGAATTTCACGGTGAACTTTAGAGTTTTTATAATGGTAAATTACCAACAAAGTTGTCGAGGGCTTCAAATGCAAAGCAATGCCTTTGTAGAATTCTTTCTTAGAGTAACTAGGAACAACCCATTATTTGGCAAGAATCATAACTTGATTCTGCTGCAGTTATTTTTACTTCTTCGTAGCCTTTTTTTATTTACCACAATCTTTCGTAGACTTTTTCGTAGTTTTTTCATGTGAATTCTTTCCCCGTTCTTTTACCCTTCTGCTCAAACTGACATTTGTTCTAACCCTAATCCTAACAGTAATCCTAAAACTAATCTTCAAACTATTCGTAAACTATTCCTAACCCCGATCCAAACCCGAAGCTAATCCTAATTGTATGATTTTTGGTTGCTGGGATCTTCATCGAGGGTGGTAAACAACTCAGTGTGCTTAATCCACTGGTGTCCCGGTATTTAGTGACTGAGGGTCAATGATTCCCAGGACACCTACATCACTTTGCCCGCGGTCATGGTCGGAAAGGCTTCACAACACTTTATTTCACAAAATCTTTTCAGCGTTGTTTTTCACCATCGAGGTACCGTTGTCGCAGGGATGAGTAACTCTCAGGGAAGAACGACACTAGGAAATTTATCCCTAGCGACGATAGACGTGTTTGGAGTTGAATGACCCCCTATGAAGAACTGAAACTTTCCCTAACCTTAATTCTAACCCTAAACTTAAATCTGATCCTGATCGTTACCCTTAGTATTACTTTCTACCAAGCGATATATTACACGCACATCTCTGCGCTCTTTATTGGCTCTAGGGAACCCAAATTTTCCAGAGAAACGAATGGGAAACAAGAAAAAAGCAGTATGCAGGGAAAATTGAACTTTAGCGACAAAGTTTACCAAAACTCTAGTCCTAAACCTAATCGAAACCCCAATCCTAAACCTTAATATTCTGTTCAAATTTATGTTCTCCAATTGACGACAAGTGTTTGATAATATGCAAGAACACTTACACCTGGTAAAACATTATAAAACCAATGTTTTGTATAAAGAATGCTAACGAACATGAAATTTTACATAAGATAATTGTCATCCTAATAGGCATTAACCAATGACAGTAGAAAAACAATTCCCACGAGACGCTTATATAATGGTATTTCATTGAGGTGGTATTCCACAAAAATGATCCAATTTTTTTGAGGGGCGAATTTTTTCTCAATTACAAACGACACTAGGAAATCGAGGGACGAGATGGTATTCCACAAAAAACATCGAAAATTTTTAGAAATTTTTAAAATTTAAAAAATCAATGATTGTATGCCTTGATAATTTATCTTAACTTTAACATGATTTATTTTGCACAATTTTGTAACAAAAGGCGTTTTTTAATATTTTTGTAAAGTAGCTCAAAATATTCGACCATAGCCAAGGAATACTTCACGTATAATTTTCGTGGGTATCAATTTTGCCATTACTCATGTTACGCTAATAAGGATATCTGAAAAGTATTTAAGAGATTTCTTTGAAAGTTTCACTCTAAAAGCATATATTATTGTTCTATGTTATGAAGTTAAAATAATGTACATAATTTAGAAAGTGCCTTGTTAATGACGCTGTGATTATTTCAACACAATGCTTACTGAGAATATTATGAAAAATATTGACTTTTTAAAACTAAAAATGATGGGTTTTAGGTTTGACATACTCTGGGCTTTTTCTATTAGAGTCTTTCTTTCTTTCAATTTTCTTGTAATTAGTTTTTGAGCTGTCCTTTCTACCGCAAAGCTATTAAAATCGCAGTTGGAGGAACTGCGATTTGGTTACTATGGTAACTATGTGATTGAAAACTATAGTCTGGTATTAGCGTTTATTGTATGTCTCATATTATGCAAAAAAATTTTGGGTAGAAGGACTATTTTAAAAAAAGTTAATTTTTTGTGGAATACCCACCTTAAGATGGCAAGACGGTTGTTTTTGAAACTGTTTGAAGCACTCACAGCACGTGTTTACCTCAGTATTTTAAACACCACAGGAAAGATACACATATTTGAAATTTGTTTTAATAGATGACAAACAAACAGTCATCGGATATATTCAACTTTGAGGAAACTAACCCTGTCACGTGTTATCCTCCTTAAATAAAGCTGTCAAATCAAATCAAACACCAAGTGCTCGTCAAGAAAGTTTATGTCTCTTCAGCCAGTGTGTTGCAAAGAGGAAGTTTCATGACTAACCTCCACTGTGAAAGTTTGTTCGAACAATTGAGTTGACCTGAGCGGGATGCGAATTCGTATTTCTAGACCGCGGTTTAATCAGGCTTAAATTTGATGATTAGACTTCAGCTTTGCCAATAGAGCTTCTGAGCTAACTCGGAGAACGGTACGGTTGTAGAATCTAATTTATGTGCGCCAGAGATTCTCTCAAAAACTTAAAGCCTAGTTTTGGTTGACGTGTAACCATGAGCATAAATATAGGACCAAAACAAAAAGGCAAAGGAATGAAGTGGAGCCTGCGATATAGGGATCGTCATAAGTATAAGTTTAAGATCATTGTCTAAGGGGATGTCTATATGGGAGGCGAACCAGCCCGGTAAGTGGGATAAGGGGTAAGCGGTATGAATGGGATAACCGATAAGCGAGACGACTTCTGGCCTTGCGTTTATATGAACGAGTTCATCCCACCAACCGGGATGGTTTGAAATCGAAAATAGCAAATCAAGCTTTGACACATGCGCGCTTAGAGGAAAACTATCCCGGTAAGAGGGCTAGCTCGCCTAATGAGTGTTTACACGAGAACATTTTCATTCCGATCCCTGAGATCACAGGCGATTCCTGCGCCACATCACATGTGAGATCTCGCTCACCGGATTGGCCCGCTTGCCCATGTTAACGGAAAGGAAAATTAAACGGAAAATAGTTTTGAGGTAGGATCTCGCTTACTGGGATGTAGCATTAAACACGGAACAAGTGCATAACTAGAGGCTGAGTAGCTCAGTTATTTAATATAATACTATGATCACCTCGGTTTCGACTGTTCTCAGCGGGCATTTAAATTACTAAATACCCACTCAAGCGGACAATTTATAATTCGCCCGCTCACGACCGGGCGAATTATAATTCGCCCGCTTCTGTACGCATGGCCAACATCGTATGTGAAATCTACCTCATATTTATACACGCCAGTATGCTCACTCAAAATGTTTTTGTTCTCATATGACTTTTAAACAATACATAAAAGCTCATTACACGCTAGGTCGCCCTCGGTCAACATACCATTACAAACTAATGACATGACATGTCGGGAAATTAGTGATTATATGCCCTTCGGGCTCCGGAGGTTTGTGAAATTCCCTCGGGCGGCGCTCTCGGGATTTCCACAAACCTCCCTAACCTTCGGGGCATTTAATCACTAATTTCCATGTTGTCATGTTATTACTTATAATTAAAAATACAGAAACAATCTTATTGGTTGAGGTTGGATGCCGAATTTATTTGCATTGCCTATTACGAATAATAATAAACTACAATAAATTTTATACTTAATGCTGAACACAAATGTGGTTCACGAGGAAAGTTAGTAAATATCAGACGACTGGTGAACCTTCGTCAAGCTCGTTTCCCGTCTGGGGCTCAGAAGTTGTTTTTCTGAGATAACGAGCTTGACGAACGTCCACTAGTCGTCTAATAAATTTTGTCCACGAGGTTGAAATATTCGTGGCTTGTCTGCGTACTTTACTTCTTTTCATTTAGTGAGTACATTTCTACGAAGTTCTTTTGCCTCTAAATTGACTTTTGGTAGATAACTGAACAATAAAAAGCTTTGGTTTTAACGTCAAATTTCCAATCATGTTTTCTGGACAAAACAAAGACAAATTCTCCTTGTTTTATCTTCGCAAGTTCCTGAGGAGAAGTTAGGCTTTGTTTTTGTGCTGGTCTTGTCCTTATGCATATGTCACTCGTGTGAACCAGGCTTCATCCGTGAAGATGTGCAGTGGTTCGATTCCATATCAGAATCATCCTCAACGTATCATAACCAGTTGGTTAAAATTTCAATTTTTCGAGTAGACTTTCGCAGTGTATATTAATCATGGTATTTCCGTTCATATTACTCTAAGGATGATTCTTCGCTGAGTCTTTCTGAGTGACTTTCAGCTGAGCGTTCCACTCTTCGCGCGATGAAATATGTTCGTCATGGTTTTACGATAAAACGAGCGACAATGGACCTCTTAGCTTTGATGTCTGTTTACCCAGTTCAGATCACGTGATGTTTCTCGGGAAGATTGTTTCTTTGAAATTTAATCATATTCAGATACGCATCAAAGCGTATCGTTAGAATTATAAAGAATCAAAACATCACGAAGCCTTATATGAGTTATTAATATGCGAAGCTAAAGAGGTCACTTGAGATCACTTGTTCTAATTATATGCAAACGACCAATTTGGGTGACAACCTGAAATATCCTCCATAAATTATTCGAACCGGTGAACGTCGGAATTATCGATAGTACGTTGTTGTATGTTAGTGCAAGAAATCTGTTACAAGAAAGGTGATCGGTCATCAAGTTGGAAGATCATTCACCATCAGAAATCTAACAGAAAAATGAAGATTTTGATGTTCTTTTTCTTACTTTGCTTGCTTTCTGCCAATAACCCAGGTAACTTCTTTTATAATTACAACAGCTGCAATAACATTCTTTATAATAATATCAGTAGCCTCCTGTGTCAAGGTCCGAGAAATTCGATTTGACTTTCTTACATGATCTGAAGGTGCTCTTAATCCTAAAAACGTACAAGTCGTGGCACGATTTTTTAAATAGGACAAACTTCATTCCATGTTTCAATTGGGGCTGAGAATTTACATGATATGATTGCCTTAACAAAGCGCGTTCGAGTTGGATTGACTATTGTACCAAACCAAACATGGTTGGAAGATAAATAATAACTTTCTCAAACTTGTAGATACAGAAGTTATAATAAGTTTAGTAGTTCCCCCGAAAGTTACCGATTGTACGGAAGGAAACTGCAGCACGTAACACATAGTACTGTTCAACTTCAGTCGTCAACAAGTGCTGAGCCTTGTTCGCTAGGAGCACTGTCTGCCTCTATTTCATTCAACATCGTTCTGTTACTAACAACCGGTAATCAAAAGAAATGTTGAATCATGTTGGGTCGTGGGCTTACGGTGAGGTTGAGATATGTATTCTACTTTTTGAATGGAAACTAATCGATTTGATATTGGAGCAAAAAAAATTGTACTTAATCTTAGGAACTTTTTGGTTATGGCACAATTTTTGAGTGTGTGCCAAATTTCACGACATGTTTGAAATGGGACTATAAATTTACAGGTCAAATTGCCTTAGCAAAGTATATTTGCGTTGGATTGATATTCTATCAAACCAAACATGATTACCTAATTAATCCTGATTTTCTGTCAGATAAGGATGTTTAAATAAGTTTGGTAGTTTTACCTACAATTAATAAGTAGGTGCGGGTGGAAGAAAGACATAATGCGGGGAAAGTGCATCAAATTAATTCCGTATTCTTCTGATTGCCGGGTAGATGCTCGTACAATAAGTTGATATTTTAATGGATTTTGTTCAATCAGTATGAAAGCTGTAGGAATCAAGGGATTCTTTCATAAGCAGATTGCAACTGCCGTATCAAGAGTTACCCGCGCAGCAAGAGGTAGAAGAGGCGGAGCAAAATCCATTTGGTCCATTTTAATTCGTCTTTGTTATCATTGGTTAACGAACGACTGAAAACAACACGAGCTAAAGCTCAGCTCTGGCCACTCAACAAGTAATCTCTTAAAAACATTATTTGGTGATTTGAAGGTGAAAATTTTGGCTCTAGCTAATATCTTCCACGTAACTAATCCACTTATGTGGGTTGCTTATCACTGCATAAATTTTCCTTCATTATGGTGGTTCGTGACGGATTCTTCTAGCACGACCATCCGATGATTTGACGACTGTGTACTTTATGTTTAACAGTAGTTGTTGTTAAAAGAGAATTTGATATTTAAACCCTGAATCGTAAATCGAAGTCTGAACGTTCCAAGCCTGATTCCGGGCAGTAAAATAGTTGAGTTTATCTCTATGTAGACTCGGAAGGACGACCACCTTACGCTCATGTGAGTGGAGTTAATGATTCCCTCTACATGTACCTCGAGGGTATTTCTCCCGGTTGTCCGGTCCTCCCCCCCAGTAAAAATCAACACCTAGATATCACGATCCCATCTGCTTTAGCTTTAGTTACATATACTAACCGTATATAATTATTATTATGTGACTGTCCACCTTTACTCAGTCTAACACCAGTTGCGCCTGTTCCGAATTGTGGAACATAGTTTACTACAATTCTAGATTTTGACTATATTTTAGCCTTCATCAACAATGCTACTGTTAGAACAACAGAGGACGTTCGTCAAGCTCGTTTACTCAGAAAAACGATTTCTGAGCCCTAGACGGGAATCGAACC
>JBAHVQ010186319.1:0-15392 GCA_036872915.1 Nanipora kamurai | reverse complement strand
GCCGTACAGACAGGTAATTCCAAAACAAGGCCGAAACGGTTCCGTCTGTAGTTATATATATATATATATATATATATATATATTGACTGATGTGTCCTAGTAAGCGCTTAAAAAAGCATAGATAAAGTGGTATTTAACGATAATTCATTGTTTTGAATTTTAGTAGAACCCTAACATCGTAAATAAATCAACGGCTCCCCAGATCCCTTTCTGACACATCATACATCAATAAACGTTGTAAATTTCGGCTCTCCCAGTCATTGACCTCTCGGTATGGACCATTAGAATCAAAATTGAAAAATCATTCCGTGGACCATAAGTCCACAGCTTATAAAGATTTTGATCATTATTCTAATTGTCATAATGTTCGCTTTAATAAAATGCATAAATATATACAGGTTAAATATTTTTCAATAAAAAGTTAGAAACAGAACGTTTTCGACATTAAATTTTTCTAGCCTGTATATATTTATACATTATTCGAATTGTTGCAATGGATTCGTTACCGTTCGTACGTCGTTAAAGGTAATTCTTCATAAAAGTTTCTGTTTGAAATAAAATTCAGCAAAAGGACGGGGTAAACGTAAAATTGGTGACTAGCTAGACAGCAGTTTAAATAATAAACTTTTTCATACATAACGGTAATCTATCAGTGGCCGAGTGATCTACAATCAATGACAAGGCCCTCCGGACGCTTCTCCTAAATATACCAAGTCTCTCCCAAACAATAAACTTTTTCACACATAACGGTAATTTATCAGTGGCCGAGCGACCCACAATCAATGACAAAACCCTCCTGACGCTTCTCCTAAATGTACCAAGTCTCTCGTCCCTTTCAGTGTTGAATGGCAAAAGTCTGACTGATTATATAACATTTTTTTCTCCGATCTTCACGATGCTGCAGTGCACACTTGGGAAAAATGGAGTCATTGACGAACGAGAAACCGAGATGATGTCAGTTAGATGGAAGGACGTCAATATCAACAGGCAAATTCCTCAGGCACAAAAATGGAAGTAGCCTCTTTCCCAATTTGTTTCACTCGCTTGATCCTTGACTTAAAAGAATGGGAAAATGTCGACGGATAAAGCATGCAAAGTAATCTCCTAACATCTTATCATATATCTCTGCGCAAATAACGCCTTTTCTATGTACCCCCGCACAAATAACCCTTTTTTAATGTGTTCTCGTTTCTCATTGCCCACAGGTGATATTTAGGCTTTAATAATGCGTTAACCATAGGATTGGTTTTATATACAAAAGATATAGCATTCAAGTAAAATGCAACGTCTTTTGTCCAGTAATAATCACTAATCAATAGACGGACTTCGAACTTTCAAGTCTTTCGTTGTCATTACTCCCTGTTTACGATTTTGATAGAAACCATATCCCATACTTTTGATGTATCTGACAAATATTCTGTAACTTGCTGAATTTACGTCGATACTACTACATGGTACCACTTCCGTTATGATTAAGTTCGGGTTCCTTAATTCCCTTGAGAGCGTCCACTACTTTCTTGATCCATTGCGTTGTCATTTACTTTTTCCGCTTGAATTAGATCGAATACACTTGATTTTGTCATTTTTGTTACGAAAGCAATTGTGCGACATGAGTAGTTCTTTTCAAGTCTCGATAGTAACGCTAAAACGCGTTGTTCCGCTCGCAATGCTTTGTGGAAAACCATCATGAACATGACGAAATGTCTACTTTATAGTGCCCTATTATGATGTCCTTAAATTTGTATACTGTTTAAAAAGACTATGACGAAAGATATACGCTGTTTGAAAGTCACATCTCCAATTTTCAGGATATATCACTTGGTATCTTTTTTTGTTATTACTTCATTAAAAACTGTTTAAGATTGAGTGTTTTTCAAACAACCAATGATAAAACCCTTCGGACACTTCTCCTAAATATACAAAGCGTCTTCCCCTCCCCACTTTCAATGTGGAATGGCAAAAATATGACTGATTACATCACACATTTTCCGCCGATTTTCACCATGCTGTAGTGTACCAACATGGAAAGGGAGGAGTGAGCCGGATGATTATATTTATGACAAAATGAGAAAACAAATTATGTTTTAAGGTATTCGAAGAGGTTTTGTCAGTGATTGAAATTTTCGAATTCAGGTTTCGAATCCCGACAGTGACAGAGGCTTCATTTCCTCACATTTTCGTCTGTTATTTTAAGTTTCTCTCGTCCTTATTCTCACCTCTTTGTCCTTCCATTTATCAGTATATTTTTGTCTGATTGGCTAATTCATGACACATGTAAATATACACTGTAGCTTCGGTAACTTTAATTATTATCTCTGAAGATGTTGTGATGTATACAACGAAACGTAAGATTCTATTAAACTCTTAATATTATGCCATTGTTTCGCATTCTATGCTGGGCTTTAATATTCCTATTGAAATTGAGATTCCCGCCTGATAATATGCCAATCAGAGATAGAATTAATTTCTAGTTATTATAATTCTATTTCTAATTTGTTAATTTATGACTCATATAAATATATACTTAGGCCAAGACATAAGTTAATTATCTTTGAAGATTTTGTGATGTAACAACGAAACGTGAGAATCTAGTAGATCTGATGTTGTTTAAATTTGGCAAATAAAGATGCCAGATTTAAATTTGACAATGAGTTAACTCGTCCAAATAAGTAATTCAAAGAGTGAATCCTTTACCATTCACATGTTATTTTACATGTGAAAAACATATGGAATTGAAACGTTTTTACATGTGAAATTCTCAATTCAAATATGAATTAAAATTGGAACATTTTAACATATGAAAACCTGATTCACATATGGCTGAGTTTCACATATGAAAATTTTACATATTTTACATGTAAAATTGTCATTTCCCATATGAAAATTAATTTCACAAAGGAAATTTTCATTTCACATGTGGAATTGGAACGTTTCACATGTGAAAGTCTGATTCATATGTGAAATGACATGTAAAATTTTTGTGAGAGATTACAAGAGAAGATAATCGAAAAGTCATCAGCGCCCGAGATGGCAATATGGGTGACTGTATAATAAGATCTTTTCTTCATAGTTAAACGCAAGACTCCTAAGCGCTTAGAAATGCACGTGTTTATAAGGGCGGTGGGTTTGTCCTATATACTATACACCGCAGCATCGACGCGAGTATTGAAAGACAACATGATTTCATTAGCTTAGGGATTGTGTCTTTGAACAGCAAGAAACAAGACAGATCGGCGTTTGCCAGACATAAACTGAAGCGCAAGGAAGAAAGAAGTTAAGTTAATTGCGTACGAATTTGAAGAGAATGATTACCCGTGAATGGGAAGGAAAAATAGATAATTCGTTTGGAAACATTGATGCTTTCAGCGGCGACTGAAAAAACCTTATCAAGAAATTTGCCAAGACATTGGTTAAAGAAGGAAATAGGATAACCATTGTTAGTGAAAAGACATTTGATAACTTCCGAATGAAAAATGCAGTAGGATGAGCATATCTTAAAATACTTGTCGAATTAAAAAGCCACTCATTTGGTCTAATAAACAAAACATAAAGCTCCTAGCATATTCTCCAAAGGCTTGTTAAACGAAACAATCATCGCACATGATACTTCGCCCAGTTGTCTACCAACATCTCATAAGAGCACAATTCCGTCTGAAGATCAGTGGAATGGAATGTAATGATTTTGCCAGTCTGTCGTCGCAAACAACTCGATAAAAAGTAAAATTTGTCAAAACACTGAAAGCAATTTTCAAATATTCTCCAATCTATCCTGCAAGAAATAAAATACATTTTGAAGAATCAATGTTCATTTCCTTCTTCATATCAGTTCATGTATTTGCGCTTCTGAGAACTTGTAATTTTGTATGATCAATGCATAAGTAATAGATATTGCAGTCATCTATGAACTCTTATGTCCTTCAAAGCCTGACAATAGCTAACTTTTCATAAGTCAAGGTCTTCGAAAAAGCATTTCAAATATTTTTTATGTTACTTACTTTTTAGCTGACAGAACCGAGGTTAATGATGCATTGATTAGCTATGTAGGTGTATATTTATGCGTTTGCATGCAAGAACGTCCAGCATGCTGATATTCCTTATACACACACCCTATTTACGTGTATCTGTAATGGAACTATGAAGTTGTTGTCTTGGCTTAACTATATGATGAATAAATAACTGAAGATATATATCGCTTCAACAGTATGCAAATTAATAATCTACAGTAGCTAACAAAATAAAAGTATTGATTAGTCAATGCAGTTGGAAACCAAAATAACCTGAGACAAATGCATTTGCTGGGTTCTCATGCAGGACATCACATCGCTTTCCTCATGAGATTTTTCAGATGAGTATTTTGATTACCATTGGGATAATATCTTTTGGCATTTCGTGACAGATATAAGTCGATTTTGCTCGATAATAATCGTCTCATTATTATGCTGAACGGTTCAACGATAAAAGCTCGAACACAAGCGTTTGAATGATCAGGATTCTTTCGGTGCAAGGCTCAATTTTTAGCTGAATTATTCGGAAATAAAATTTGCTTTATGACCAAAATCAAAAGCTCGGTACCTGGTGCTGGTGAATGTTTCTGTCATATATTTTCTCTACGTTTTGTACCGGTAAGCAGGAGACCTTACAAGTCAGTGAGGAGGTTAATGTATTTGATCAAAAGCGTGGAATTTAAGCAAAAACGACTCTCAGGCTCGCTTGGTCGGCAGCATGGCCTCTGGATTGCTTGGGAAGGTAAGGGGCAAGAAGATCTTAGGTCGTGTATAACTTTCATGTCAAAAACTTATAAAACTCTTGGCAATGTTTGCATAATAACTTCTCATGTCATGTGTGTAATTAGTGGTAGGTAGATTGATGTAGATGGAAAAATATGCACTACATAACAGATCCTTTGGGCTGTATATACGAAGTTCCACGTCAAGTATCCGATGTATGTAAAGGATAGTTTAATTTAGTAACGTAAAGAACGTTGGCTAATGATGGTGTTTTCTTGAAAAAGAACTGTACCAGTTTAAAGACAGAGAACTACATAACACCCAGCAATGTTGTGGTTATGATACAAATCTAAACGTGATGTTAGATGCTACTCCGAGTGACGAACCATACCAGACAAGTAGAGAAAACTCCACTTGGTCCGGCAGGGATCGAACCCACGACCTTCGGTTTAGTAAAGCATCGGACTAGTAAACCGAAGGTCGTGGGTTCGATTACTGCCGGACCAAGTGGAGTTTTCTCTACTTGTCCGGTATGGTTCCTCCCTCGGAGTAGCATCTAACATCATTATTCTCTACCCGAGTTCATTCTTCTACTTAAGCTAAATCTAAACGTGTGGTCAGCTTGGTAGAAAATTCTCGGAAATGAGCCTGTTGTACGCTATGGTACGAATATATGATTTCAGACTAACAGTATGTTGTGTTGTGCCGATATCTCTATATAACAAGGAAATAACTTTAAATTAACAATCATGCAAGACCAAAGAAGAATTTCCCTCAGTAGTCATACTGGAATTAAATGACTCGATGAATACAAAAGGTGTTTTCATTTCACTAACCTTGCTCTTGGACATGTATTACAAACACGATTAATAAGGTCGACCTAAGACAACGATCGTTCTTACGCGACATGATCCAAACTAGCTTGACGTTCTCTCTCTCACTATGTTAATCCTATGGAAATATCGTTGATGATTGAAAATCAAGGTCACAATGAGCTGATCGACGAGATTCAATGAGCCAAATATGGTATGAAAATAACTGTTGATATTCATGACCGGAAGAGGTTTTTAAGGTAATTATTACGTTTTTCGAATAGTTCTGAGTTTGAAATATACGACGTACTCCAACATGGACTGACTTTATTTTGAAGATTTCAGTCCACCCAAAATATCCCCAAGAATGCTTACCACGCCAAGTCTGGACTTAGTCTTCTGGAGTGGTCAATAACGCAGTAATTTTGCCCCATTTCAACCATTGTTTGAGTTTTGGAATAATAGCTGTTTTGGTAATATTAGTAAATTATTAAAATTATAAATGAGAGTGGAACCTTTGACAACTGGTATAGTTTCTGTAGTACCAATGATGTTTGTTCCACTAACAAACTCGAAAATGTCGGCTGGATAAAAATTGATGAGATTGGAAAATATTGTGAAACAATTAAGATAACAATCAATCTTTAACAAGAAAGTTACCAAGTTACCTTGTTGAGTTATTCACCGAATGTGAAAATAGAAGTTACAATTTACGAAGTAATCAATTGTAAAACTTTGTTTCGCTGAACCAAATACAAATTTTCTCAATAGAAGTTTCCCACATAGAGCTGCCAAATCATGGACAAACAAACTTCCAAGTTAATTAGATAGTAACCTAATGCAGTCAATTTCATTTTTAAAGCAGTAACTCAGAGGTTATATCTAATTTTAGGAATGTATTTATATGATCATAGAATCAAATGCATACTCCAAGTAATATAGTTAAAAACACAGTTAGGCTATAAAATTATATATCTTTGTGTATGTTATGTAACACTGCTGTATAGGCCACTGTTTTAAAGTGATTTGAATTAAAGGATTGAAGAAATAGAAAATTAAGGTAGAGTGCCGCGTAGGCAGTTTTGAACGACTTGCAGAAAACCAAAAGTGTTGGGAAACTGCCGGAACTAGATCTAAAAAATCTAGAAAATTAGATCTAGAAAATCTGACGTTTCGAGCAAATATCCGTCGGGCTTTTCCTCGAAAGGTCAGTTTTTCTAAAGAATTAAAGTCGTTGAGATTCTGAAGTTAACCACGTTGATCCGCGTTGTCGTATTGTGTAGCAGTGAATCTTCGTGTATAAACAGGCCAGCCAGGTTTTCCGACGTGCGACATCCAGATACTGTTACAGAGGGACACTTGACGAATCTCATGGACACAATTTTGTACAAATGGTTTCGATTGCGTGGTGCTGCAGAGCCAACATAGGACAATCTGACATTCAAGATACGGTATCGGTCAGTTGGAGGGCTTTTTTGATAAAGGTCGCTAGGTTTGCCCCAAACGAATGTCCTTTTGCTGCCCAAATGGTAAAGATGATTCCTTAAAAATGGTTACTTTGAGTGGAAAGCAGCAGAAGAAGAAAAATCACTTCTTGAGTTTCTTGATGTTCTTTTAGTAACCCACCATCGTTCCGATACAACGTTGGGACACTGGAGAGACATTCATTTGTCACCAAGAAGATCGTAAAGAAGCGTACGAAGAGTTTTAGGGTAAAAAGTCAATAGATAACTTGACTAACGACATGCGGAAAATGCCTTTTATTGAATGCAGATATATGAATTAGATAAAAATAAACGTTATTATAAGTCTTAATCGAGTTCATTTTTGATCTAATTTATAAATGTTTATGAAATGGTTGGCGACGACTCATCCAAACCTATATCACCACTCAGAGAAGACGACATAGAAACATCATTTGGTTTAATCCATGCATCCTACAGCAAGAATGTTAAAACATACATCGGTTGTAACTTTTTAAACCTCATTAACCAAGACTTGCCCAAGTCAAGCAAGCTGCACAAAATTTTCAATCGAAATACAATCAAAGTGGTGGTATGGTGGTATGGTAAAACTTTATTTAAACACGCTAGCCTCGATCAACGTAAGCTGCTTTCCACGAGGGGGGTCATGCATCTACAAACTAAACTATATGCACGTTAAGCAATATGGGAACAGTTATAGCTGTATATTGATTAAACAGCTTAGAAACTTAAAACTATTAAAGTTAACTGATTAAAATTGGTGCGATCCAATAAAAATTATGTAAGCCGTATTTTCTTTTTAAAAGAAGAAAGAGTTTCAGCCTTTTTAAAATCTTCAGGAAGGTGATTCCACTGCATGGCACCGCTATATCGAAAACTTTTCTTCAAATATTAGGCTTAGGCAGGAGTAGGTCTGTATCGCTACTGCGTAAGTTATAATTATTCTAAATTGTATTTCTTTTACAGAAAAGTTCATTTAGATTAGGGGCAGTGTGGTTATTAAGTACTTTGTACACCAATATCAATTTGTTCTCTAATCGGTTCACATCAAGTGTTTGCCAACCGAGAGCGTCCAGGACATCTGCCGACCTAACATCGTAACTGGCTCCAGATATCACTCTAGCTGCGCGACATTGGAACTTTTGTAATTTATCTTGAAGTGTTTTACCACAATTATCCCACAGAGGTGAACAGTAATCAAAATAAGGTCGGACCAGTGCTTTATAAATTGTTTGCAGTGTTGAAGGTGGGACGTAGGGCTTTATACGTCTCATAGCACCAATTCCTGCACGCACTTTACTACATACTGTCTCGATATGTTTACCCCAAATTCATTTCTCGTCTATATCCACCCCTAAACATGTATATTTACTGGTTCGAGAAACAGAGGTATTATTCATAAGTACTAGTATATTTTCAACTTTATTGGTGAGATGATGAGATGAGCCAACAAACATCACTTTTGTTTTTGTAGGATGGTGTTGGAGTCTATTTTTCAAGAGCCACATCTGAATATTATTTAAATCACTATTTAAATTATGAATCAATGTCTCAAAATCTTCTGAAGAAGACGAAATTTGTGTATCATCTGCACAGAGATACGGAGTTGTTTTTTCAGATAATCAGGCAAGTCATTTACATAACAATAGTCCCAATATTGAACCCTGTGGAATACTGCATCTTGTTTTCTTTGGTGAGGATGTATGGCCATTCACTAAAAATACTTGCTCTCTATTTGTTAGGTAAGACTAAAACCATCTTAATTCAGTGTCATGTATTCCAAATTGGTTTTTAAGCTTTCTCAATAGAATGTGATGGTTAACAGAGTCAAACGCTTTAGGAATATCTAAAAACACAACTCCATTTATTTTCCTTTTGTCCATGTCACTTAACCATTGGTCACACATCTCAATAAGTGCACCCACGGTTCCATGTTTTGGTCGAAATCCTGATTGAAATTTTGATAATAGAGAGTTCTCATTTAGATATGTTTATATCTGAGTAAAAACTTCTCTTTCAAATACTTTACTTGTTATGGGTAGAATTGAGATTGGTCGGTACCTTTCACATTTTTTTCGATCTTCGATCTAATACTTTCAATTTGAGCAATTGCTCAGTAGTATTTAAAATTAATTAAAGTGTGTATTGTTCGTGTGCTTGGTGTTGTTTTTCTATTTTTCGTGTCTAATTTCGCAGAAGAAACAAGATTAGGATCGGTGCGGGGAATATTAGAGGGGAATATTAGATTGGAATATTAGACGGGAATATTAGAGGGGAATATTAATCTATTGTTTTGCCATTAAAATCAGTCATTGGTTTCAGCTCCGCACTCTCCTGTAACAATCAAAAGCCGCCACCAGCTTTTCAAGCAATTAATGGACAGGGGCTATTGAAAATACTCCCGAAAAGAACAAAGGAAATCGAGCGAGGTGAAAAATGTTTGTTGATGTTTGTGCAATAAAATATTTCTTTTGTTTATCCCTATATTCTTCCATTTGAATATCAAATGAGACGGTAATGTTCTGCATGTTGCGGTTAGAATTAGCCACTGCGTCATCAAGTGTATTACGGGAGTTCATTTTATTATTTGCTTCTGCATCAACTGGTAAATGAAATGGATTACTTTGGTTAATTGATGCGCAACTCTTGTTTGGATTTTACTTTTTTAAAAGATGGAAGTTGGCTAATATATTTTTGTTGAAACGTATTAGCTCTTACCTTATGTGCTTCCAGATTCGGCAAAAAATTGTCGATAATTTCGCTGGAATGACTTTCGCCACTTTCAAAGATAGGAGGGTCATCCCGATCACATTCTTATTCCAATTTGGTTGAATTTAGGTGTACTCTTTCTTGTTGTTTACGAAATTCTTCTTTAAGTTGGTAGAACTGTTCCCGCGAATCCATTGTAACTTCCATATTCTGTCTAATTTCGGAGCTTAATTTTGTCTCATTGATCACCCTTTCTAATTTCATTCCCTCGAGTCCGCCCCGAGTTCTTTACAATTACAAAGCTTTAATTTTCCACATAAAGTTAAATAGTCTCGAATGTCATTCACCTCAGACTCACCATGGTGACGTCATCCAAAAGTTGTGTAGGCGTCGGATTTTGGAAATCAATTACAGAGCTCTTCTGAGCGTGTGTCGATTCCGCCATATTGGGGCATCTCAGAGATTATACACAGAGGAAAAATTATAAAAAACTTGCGAAGATATATCTTGTACCGTTTGATTTTCACAAAATAGACTTGTCGCAATATAAACGGCATGGTAGTTCTTTGCTATGGTTGCCAGGTCATCTGTTTCTCAGATTGATATATGGATGCCTAAGTGGATATGTTGTAGGTACAGTACAGTTGACCCAGCATTTTTCCACAGCTCTTACCCTTAGAATTTAGAAGAATTTAGTTACTAGAGAAGCCGGGGGAACACGGATACCCGAGTACGTTGACCGGGAACTTACGTAACGAGTAAAATTCCAGGTCGAAGACAGAAAGTTAGTTTGCGATTGCGAAAATTTCGAGTATTGTTTTGGAGAAGTTTATGTCATGTCTTACCAACGAAACATTTGTAAACTGTTAATGCCACCTTAAGACATTCAAAAGAAAGATAAAATTTTAACTCACAGTCAAAAGCTGATTGAAGGCAAACTACTGTAAGGTTACACTGAAGAGGTGGCCACCAACGTCTACTAGTTTGTACTTGAGAACTGTATTGACCGTGCTATTGATCATTCTTCTCAAAGACAGCATGATTATCTTAAGATAGAAGTCGACGAGAGCATTTGGTTGTACCTTGACAGCGCCTATCCGAAACGAAAATTGTTGAAGCGTTTATGGGCAGTTGAAGGACATAAGACCAGCATTTAATGGATTCGTTTTGTTCACGTACACAAGTAAAGACTGGAGAGTGCCCAGAGAATATAGATCTCTTAATGAGTTAGACTGAAAATTTTTGTTGGAAAATCAGCTTTTCCTTTTTTTAGAAACCGCTGGTTTAAGTATGATCAATACCTAGTCGAATTCGAATATTTTGATCCCTTTTTGTATTTTTATTAAGCTGCATGCATGAAACTTTTCGTAACTTTTGTGATACTTATCGATATGTATAAAACAAGACATAAACCGAAAATAAACATCTTGTAAAACCCAAGATATGGATTAAGAAATAAGACAGAAAGTTGAAATAGTTATATCTCGACCTAATTTCAAAGTCATCATCAGACCAAATGATGACTTTGAAGTAAGGTCGAAATGTAACCATTTCAACTTTATGTCTCGTTTCTTAATCCACATCTTGGGTTTTACAGGATGTTAGTTTAGTTTCCGTTTATGTCTTGTTTTATATTTCTTAGTTGTCAGCTGGCTATGGTTCTTTGTCGATATGTAACGATTCTTCAACCAGTTCATATGATGTAGTGTTGTTCATTTTCAATGTCGTCCATGTGATCGACCAGGGAAAATAAATAGGGCTTTCGTGGTGACAAGTTGCCGTCGTGAATGACACTGTGTTCGCAGTAGCTGGACAGTGCAAAACTGTGTACTGCCGAACTCTTGTTGGAAAAGTTCTAATGGTTCAAGCTAAGGCCCTTCGTCAGGGAGTGAAAAGTGTTCTGAACACATGAGAACACGATTAGATTCATGAATTCTTACATGTTATATTTCATATATCAGTTCAATAAAACAATCTTCAACTTCTATTAAAGATTAACGAAATTCTATTGTATTAATTCTTTAGAATTCCAAAATTTTGTACAAATAGATCAACACTACAGTTTCTCTTTAAAATTGAAAAATATAAAGATTTTTATGTTTAAAACATATGATAAAGATTTGAGGATAGGTCACCGGCAAAACGCGCGCGAAGACCCGGTGGAAACCCTTCTTTAAAATGTGGAAAATTACAATGACATGACTGTAGAACGTACTTCAGTGTGCGGGATCCTTAGAATGAATTTAACTTACAGTTATTCTAAGCGGCCATATTTGATTTTCGTTCACAATTTATACAGATTTTTTATCCATAAGGTAAGTTTTTAGTTTAAGTAAATGATATTTTGTTTACAAAGAGCAATTTACACCTATCTTTTTATATCTTTGATCAAATTAAATGAATGCATATTTCGTCCATCTCCAGATGGTTGTGTTAATTCAGATTGATTAGTAGCGAAAGTAGCTGCGAGGAATCTAATATTTGACTGTTGGTACCAAAAATAAATGCAAAGCTTTAACAGATTCAGGAAAATGTATCTTTTGTCGAAGAAGTCTAAGGGAAAAACTAAAATGTTCTACAGAGGTAGGTCTAAGTTCAACAGATCGGCTTGATCTGACGAAGGCTTTGCAATAAAGTCGAAATATTATCGCTACACTTTTGTCTTGTTTTGAAGCTCGTATCTTGAGTTATTCACAAGATGTTTATTTTCGGGTTATGTTTTGTCTTATACAAGGCAAGCTAAGATATATAAGAGGGAGCTCTAATTCCAAATATCAATAATCTGAAATCCTTAGATGTTACCTGGCATGGAACATGCTTCCAGTCATATGCCAGTAAACGACGTACTAGTTTCGCTAAATCATTAGACGTATCAGGTAAATCAATCGATAACTGCTCTACGCACAAACCGATAGCAAGATCACAAACTAAACGTGTTGATTGGTCCTTGTGCCTATTTTGTAATGTCAGCAAGCCAAATTAAAATACACAAGGAAGACAGAAACTTATTAACATTTTCACATATAATTCTTGCAAGGCAATTGAAGACAATGCTAAAAGCAGGAATGATGAATACATGCTTCTAAGGATTTCTGGAACTGATCTCACATGGAAGTAAAATGCAAAATACAGCAAGAATTGCCGCTCTCGATATATTAGCAAAACAATTTTAGTTTTAGTAATTGTTGCCTTGATAACCAAAATGAGATTTATGGACAAGCATTCAAAGAATTGGTAGAAACTTTCAAACTTCATTCAAAGAATTTTTAAGCAGCACTTACATTCAAAATTCAAAATCAACACTTTCAAAAAGAATTCAAAATTAAAACTTTCTGCAGAAATTGGTAATTAGTAGGACAATTTTAAAAAACTTCGGTAGATTTTATTGCTTAAATTTAAAAAGTCATTAATTACCCATCCCGGAAGGAAAGGTATTACGAAATAAAATAAGGCTCACTATTGAACGGAAAATGGAAGCCACTTTGGAATACCGCTGTTGCCGTAGCAACGACTGGACTTATTATTTCGTCATATTTTTGGATGCCGAGAATACGTTTCTATGTATTACATTTAGTTTCATTTTTTAAAGCATTTATGCACACGTTTTCAGGTCTCAAATTTGCATTGTCCACTTTTTCGGAAACTGTATGACCCACTTCAACGCCTTCTAGCTTGCTGCTTGTGGATTTTGTTGTATTTAGAATTTATTTATTTTTATTTTATTTTATATAACTTTGCCTTGATTACAGTAGATTACTATTGAGTCAAAGTACGAGGCCAGGAAAACCGCAACAGTTAAAACCAATTACTGCGGATCCATTACTACAATATAAAAATATTTCGAGATTGCATTAGAACAACGTTAGTCTAGGAATAAATTACTGGAAGAGGTCTAAAAACAGCAAGTTGGGGGTATACATAGATTACGGACAGAGTTACATCTGATACAGATTGATTTCCAAGAACGTGGGTCATCTGAGTTGTAGGCAGAGCGAGCAGCAGAGTAGCACAGTTCTTTTAGTTTAATCTTAAAAGTTCGTAGAGAGGATGAAAGACGTATTTCGTTTGGCAGTGCGTTCCATACTCTAATTGTCCTCATCAGATATGATTTGCTGTATGTGGATGTTCTATATGGTCGTTCTACAAAAGTGCTACCGTCTGTTTGATGATTTAGCCTCGTGAGTATGTTGGGTTTAGTCTTCCTGGGAAGAGTGGTTTCGTCCAGTAAGATGTATCCATTGATGGCTTTAAAGAAGAATACCATATCCAAATATTCATGCCAGTAAGATAGAGGGAGTAGGTTTGTTTCAATTAGTCTGTCTTTGTAAGAGATTTCGCTTTGAAAGGGAAGACGTATGTAATGTACGGGTTTCCTGTGTTGGTATGACCGCGAGGTATCATGGGACAGTGTACACTAAGAGGTCAGCCATGACTGGCGTGTTTTGCAAAAACGAGTGATTTTTCATCTGAAATATATTACATTTTGGCGACGAGGATCGGATATGGCAACCTACGGCAAAATTGATGAATTTGACAGAGATTCTGATTCATGGGAGCTTTATATTGAGCGCTTAAACTTCTATTTTGAAGCAAATGGAATCACATCGTCCGAGGATGACTTGAAAATACGTCGAGCAATCCTTCTCAGTTCGGTAGGAAAGAAAACCTACAAATTAATGTCTGACCTGCTGGCTCCAGAAAAACCCGGAGAAAAGTCTTATGAAGAATTGTGTACCTTGGTAAAGAGTCATTTCAACCCAAAACCGAGTGAAAGCGTACAAAGGCACAAGTTCAACAACCGGTTCAGATCAAACGGGGAGAATATCTCTGATTTTGTAGTGGCTTTACGAAACATGGCGGAATACTGCAACTTCGGAAGTAGTCTTGAAAATATGTTGCGTGATCGTCTGGTATCTGGAATAAATAATGAGAGAATCCAGAGGCGTTTGTTGTCTGAAGTTGATTTAACCTTCAAAAAAGCTTATGAAATTGCGTTGTCAATGGAAACGACCGCACAGCACATGGCCGATCTACAATCTACTCCCTCTACGTCGAATACAACGCATGCATCTGTGAAAAAAGTCAGTTTTTCACAAACATCACGTCCCAAGAACTAAAATAAAGAATGTTGTCGTTGTGGAAAGAATCACAATCCGGATAAATGTCGCTTCAAAGACGCCACGTGTCACTATTGCAAGGGGCATATCATTGCTAAATGCCTCAAAAAAGCGAAAAGGGCATCTGGAAAAGCCACACCAAAATCAAACCCAAGTTCTCAACAAGGCAAACCGAGAGTTCATGTCCTGGATACCGAGGAAGAAAAAGAGGATGAAGATATATATCCACTGTTTGCTGTCAGACAAGGTAGTCGTAAGAACCCCTACATGGTAGCTGTCGAATTAAATGGTCTTGAAGTTCAAATGGAACTTAACACAGGTGCATCCCTTTCTGTTATTGGAGAAGATATTTTTGACCAGTTAAAGAAGATTGAGGGTTCATCTCTCAATTTGCAAAATACCAAGTTAACCTTGAAAACATACACAGGAGAGGCTATCCCAGTCTTAGGGAAACTGTTAGTTGAATTCAAGTACAAGGACTTTTGTGAACACTTGCCAGTTATAGTTGTACAAGGCAAGGTGCCCAGTCTCTTTGGCCGAGAT
>JBAHVQ010186308.1:0-15393 GCA_036872915.1 Nanipora kamurai | reverse complement strand
TTTCTGAGTTTTCATAAAGCTTGAAGAACGAGCCTTTGGTTGTTTATATCCAAGCTTGCAAACACCTACACTCTCTATGCTCTGTAGATTGAGTTTGCTCGTAAATAATGTCGTCAGCTATGTTCTTTACGCCGTCTATGCCTCTTATTGCTTTCTCAATCGCGTTTTGAAACACTTCACTAGCAGAACTAATTCCTAAGGGCAATCTCTTGTATCTGAATAATCCTCAATGCGTAATAAATATGGTGATGGCTCTTGACTTTTTCTCGAGTGGAATCTGACGGTATCCCGCTTTTAATAAGTGGTTTATAGTACAAAGACAACGAATCAAAACATTTGTTTATAACAAATTGGGTGTTCGAATAAATCATCGAAATGTAGATGGTTTTATGAGTGAGGCAATTTGGATTTGCAGATAGTTCTTAAAAATAAAACTCTGCGTCTCTGGTTGGTAAAGACGTATTCTAGGTAAATTCCATAGCATAAAAATTTCTATTCGATCTGTAATACATAGTCAACAAACCAAAACAATTGTAACAAAATGAAAGCATCATCAAAATGTAGATGATTAAATCATTAAAGTGTAGATGGTTTTTCGAATGAAATATGCAAAAATCATTTCGATTTGCAAAGAATAGAGGTACCTGTTAAACCTAAATATCTGTTTCTCTTGTTGGTGAAGATGTATTCTTGAAAAATTTCACACAATAAGAACAGGATCCAATTACTTTGTGTATCTTGGGCGGCAAACATGTCCCTAACATTGGTATGGTGTTTAAAAGCAACGACCGGAGGAGTTAGGAAAAGTTGGGACAAACAGTGGTCATTCTCGATACATGACCAATGTTGTTTGAGGATAAGACCAAGTGAGAAAGATTATGATTAAAATGTGCAACAAAAGATAATGTGGAAGTGTTGGTGGTACTGTAATATTAAAAATTAAAAGTTGGGATTGGGAATAAGAAGAAGCCCTCACTATAGCCTGAAGGATATCAAGGTCCCAATAACCCCAACCAGGAAGGACGACCCTAGGATTTTGAACATGTTGGATGAATTTCTGGTCGTCCGTGATTATTCGGCAATATCTCATTATTTGACTACAGATGAGGCCCTTCTTACAGGTATCTGGATGATAAGATTGTTGGTGCTGTAGGGGTAGACAGTCAGTGGGTTTAATGTATAGATCTGATTTGCATTCATGATTTTCATCAAGGTAAATCAAAGTGTCTAGACAATTAGTCTCATCAAAGGTTTAAGAAATTCAAATTTGATGGTAGTGTGAAAAGAATTTAATAATTCAGTGAATTCCAAAAAAGAGTTTTCATCATTTATCCAAATTAAAAAAAAATGTCATGAATAAAACGTTTCCACAGGAAAGGTTTTTTGTTATCTTGTAAAGAAAGTATGAAGGATTTTTCAAAGGAACCCATAAAAATATTAGCATGAGAAGGAGCCATTTTAGTGCCCAAAACTGTGTCATGTTTTTGTACGTACAGTTGATTTTTAAATGTGAAATAATTGTGTTTGAGAATGAATTGCAAAAATTGCAATATTACATATTATAGTAAGAGAGGCCAATTGTTGGAATAATGTAATTTTAAAGCTTGCAATGAAGCTTCAATATCCTCATCCATGGGGATCATATTAGTATATAAGGATTTTACATCAATGGTAACCAATATATTATCGGGTAGAGCTTTTGGAAGATCAAAAATGGTTTTAAGAAAACAATTTGTATCTTTAATATAGGATGGTATAGTTTCAATGATCGGTTTACCCATTTTAGTTGACATGATGTGATGCAACTTGGATCCGAATACATGACTTTACAATTTTACAATTTCTTATGTTTTCTATTTTAAATAAAAACATCATGGCCACCAATTTTCCTGCTAAGTTGGTCAGTTATTGCAAATCTTAAATTGCATATATCCACTGTCCATCACAAACTCACGAATGGACATCTTAAGGTGGTCTTACACAAAAAAAAAAGTCAATTTTGAGTAAAATCTACTCAATTGCAAAAGTTGGAGAAATACAAGATCTTTATCTTGTTTATATAATTTTTTACCGAGAAATACCTAGAAACCCCAGAAATCCAGCATATTCCAGAACTCTTGCTCCATTTTCTTCTAGTAACGCCCTTAACGCGTGTTTTCCTCATTAAAACTGTCCTGCATTTGAATTGTCCATATACATCACCCGTCCCACCCTTCCCATACAATTATAGCTCTTTGTACTGTTCATTGGATTGCCACTGACCAATTTAATCAGCAAAACTTCTCCATTGTTTCCTTGGGCTAAATTGTGATGATTGTTTTCGCGCTTCTTCCTCGTTTATTCAATCGTTATCGACTGATTTTCTATCAATCATCGCAAGAGAAGGTTCCAGGAAGAAAAAAATACAATCGCTGCAGCAATTGACCAAAGAAGGCTCGTGTTGAAGAGGACAACAACAGTGATGGGGAACCACGTGCTTCCGGTGAGTCGGTCGGAAATCTCTCTGTTTCGGAAAGAAAAATTGGTCAGTTTCGGGCTTTGATACCTACGGTCATAGTACTAAAGAAGGAAATCCTAAAGTGACTGGCTACCGTTTCCTTGATATGAAATTGCTTTCTGAACTTTTCTGGCAAATGCCATGCAAGGTGTATTTGGAAATTCCTGCCCTATTCTTGAAGACCAGGTGAAAGTAAGGGTTGTGCTTCACATCTTCGAGTGCGGTGTGATGAATGTGGTTGGGTTTACACATTCTACACGTCGAAGAAGGTCCAGTATTATTTTGATGTTAACAGAGGGCTTGTCTATGCTATCAGAAGTATTGGAAAAGGCAAGCTTCTGTAAAACGTTTTTCTGCCCTCATGATCATGCCACCACTTGTAACATTGCCCTACTGAAGGCAGCCAAGTCTGTGGCTATGGTCAAGGGAATGGAAGTCGTGACCAGATAAGCCAGAGTGGTGTTTCTTGTGATGGAACCTGGCAAATGCGAGGACATTCTTCACTAGATGATTGTGTTACCACTTTGTCGATAGAAACTGGTAAGTGCCTTGATGTAGAATGTGTGAGCAGAGTCTGTCATGTTTGCCAAAGAATTGAAAGGGAAACTGACAATGAAAAAAAAACTACGTGGCAAGCAGAACATATTGGGAAATGCAAGACAAACTACAATGGATCAGCATCGTCAATGGAGACCGAGGGAGTGAAGCGCATTTTTGAACGTAGACAGGAGACCCACAGCCTGCAATACACCAAATAATGATATAAAAATTAGAGTGCTGCGTCGGCAGTATTGAACGGCTATGTAGATAGTCAAAAGGTGCGAGAAACTGCCGGAACTTAAGAATGCTTATATTGACGTTTTGAACGAAGGGCCTTAATACACCAAATACTTTGGTGATGGCGACAGCAAAGCCTACGATGAAGTTGAGAAGATTTACGGTAATAACGTTCATGTTGTAAAGAAGGAATGTGTCGGTCATGTCCAAAAGTGGGTTGGAAAAGCACTCGGAAAATTGAAAAAAGAAAACAAAGGTCTTTGTGGAAAGGGAAAGCTGTCAGACTCATTAAATGACAAGCTTCATTAATGTTATTATTAATGAATGAAATTAATTTAATTATTAATGTTATTTCGGTTTCTCCAAAAAAGATCAGGAAGTTTCCGCCTGGTCCAACTCTTGCCATGCTTGGGAACTCTAGATAGCATGCCCATTCCAAGATGATCATGACTGACTTCAAAGTTTTGGGTTAAGAATTCACCCGACTTTCATCTGGTCAATTCTTTTTCTGGTGAGATTAACTTTTTACCTAGCACAAACATTGACTTGAATGAATTCATCTCGTGCTTACAGGTATCAACCTCCTTTGCCTTTAGACTATTCTGCACTACTGGCTTGGTCTTCTAGGTTTTCCCACACAATACAGGGCCGAAATTTTCCAAAGGATATTTATCCAAAGCTACCAAGCATTGAAGAATGGTTTGAAACATCCTTCCAATGCAAGAAAGTGGAGAGTGTAACCAACCAAGCTTTGTCGTAGTAACACCTGTGAAATACCATGAACATTACCCAACAATGCAACAAAGACGTGCAACATGAATGTAAACCTTATCATTGCCCTTGAAAACAATGAGTAAATGCTAAAGACAAGAGGTACGTGATTGTCAACAAGATTGACAAGTGTAATTAAAGAACTCAACATCTTTACAGCAATAGAAACTGAAAGAATATTTTCTCTCACAAGGGTCCAGCCTCCATATATATAACTTCCACCAAATGGGACACTTTCCATGGTTTGGGCTTCACACGTTTTTCCTTTTATTCTCAAATAGAAAGGAAATAGATGTCTGCAAAGATCACACAGATATTCATTAAAATAGACTACCTTGAATTTATTGAGATATGGGACATGTCAATGGAGCTACATTCTTACAAACAGGGAGTAAGCCTCATGTGAAATATATGCTATAGCTGACGTTTAGAGAATTGAGTTGGCCAGTTGCCAACAAATGAAACTGCAAAATGACTGAGGTAACTTTCCAGACCTTTGACAGCATATGACCGAAAGTAGTGAGCAGATCTTAATAGGAAAAAATTGATCCTCCCAATCAATTTGGTGTTGCCTATGCATCTCGTCTTCTGAATCTCTGACCACTGGTAGTGAAAAGGATGCTTGCTGCACGTTGTCTTATACTTAAGCATTTTTAAATTTCACGAAAAACTACCAAAATCAACAGAGAACAATGCCAATTTTTCCGAGTTTGTCGCCCAAAACGAATGAGCGTACGCGATGAACAAATATTCTAACGTCCACAAAACAATATTTTTGGAATAGTGGATATAATTAAAGATTACAGTAAAGTTACGAAGATAGGCTTTCATGTGAAGGAGATACGACGTGTCTAGCCGATAAGTGGTGTGCACGTTACGTCATGGCCGCCATGTTGGATGAACTTAAGAAAATTTTTTCTTTATCTGCAATTATAATTTCATCCAACATGGCGAAAATATCTTTGTCCTTTGAATCTCGAGGGATCGGTTGCACATCACCTATAGACGCTATGGTGATCTAATATATAAGGTCTGTAAACGAATTTATAACTGCAAGATCAAAATATACCATTATTAATGCTCTTCCAGAGTTTGTCAGGTGAATATATGTTAGGAGTAGAGCTCGACACTTAAACAATTCGAAAGTGAGAAAAATCTCAAAGTGGAGCAGTGTTTTTATGGTCGGAGAAATGTGTTTGAAGACTAGTTTTCGGGCCTTGCGTAAGCCGCTGCTTGAGGCCGATTTGTTTTGGTATTGAGACATGGATCATTGATCCGTCAGAGGGATTTGAAGAAAAAAGTGTATTTAACCGGAACACATCGGTTTCAGACTGAAAAATGAAAAATCGTCGTGTACGGAAGGTTTTATATTAGACAACAGCTTTGCTTACATTTCTTAGTGATTTCCGGGTGTCTGTCAAGCAACTGCTATTTACACGATCTGACTGGCCTATCGTGAAGACGTAAACAAATGCGCTGATTGGTTTAAAATAGAATTCCCCCTTGTTCATTGGTATATTAAGGCGTATGTATTAAACCGTTTATTCCAAAAGCTACGTTAATCTTGATTTATAAATCCGTTATCCTTCCCCGCTTTGATTACTGTAGCTAAGTAGAACATCCAGAATAATTACAGGAAACTCTTACAAGATTGGCTCAGCCAAGACCTGAGAGAAATTAAATTGGCAATCACTTTAGAAAAGGCGTTACCATCAACAAGCGCTACTCATGTATCGAGTTTACACACATTCAACAACGGATAGCATCGTTAACCTGTTCAAACTATTGTTCAAAATATTTGGCAACTTACACTACACAAACCCGACTTCGCCCTAATCCGGGTTCGCCCTCGTTACGTCTACACAGCTGGCGAAACTGCATTAAAATTGTTCGACCAAGGGCGAATCCACCTCCGAAGCTGGGTTAGGGCGAACCCGGGTTTGTTTATGCAGTGTAAATTGGCCTTATCTAACAATTTATGATTAACTACGGGAAATTTAATATTAGATATACTGGTCCAAAAACTTGGAATTCTATAGACGAACTACTTAAGTCTCTAAGTAAATTATCTTTCAAACGCAAATTAAAAGATGAAATACTGTAATTCATGGATACAACGACTAGTAGTTGTCACTATTTATGCTGACAGCAACTTGTCATTGATGACAGAAACTTGTAAATAGGATTTTGTCCAGCGTATGTTCTTTGTTATTTTGTTGTTTTGTTATTTTTGTAATTGTATTGTGTAAATCTGTCAGGTCTATACGCTCTTTATTAACCATATCATATTCTACTTACTAATGGCCAACTATCTCGATTAGCCCCTATGGTTATTACAGCTGGCCTGCACTCTTGTAATTTTAAACGCATTTTTAAAGTCCTAATCTTTGTAAAATTTGTAGTGCTAAATATAAGTTGTTGTTGTTGCATTCGTAGTAACAATAAAAAATTTCGACTTCGAAAATCAAGAACAAATTTCTTGGAAAAAAGTATATGATATTGTGGTACTGTATGTTGGAATACTTCATCCGATAATATGAAAATAAAAAGAGTTTGCCAATTTAGAACTATGTTGAAGGAAAGTAGATTTTAATTTCATTTTGTATCATAAATTACTTAACTATTTTATTTCGATTAGTAGGAAAGTTGTAAATAGTTTAAATTAATTTGTTAGATTGTACATAGTTTTTACATATACGGCCCCCTTGGAAATCAGGACCTTTGTGTTTTGTTGGGCTACCGGATAGAAACGTGTTTCAATATTGCATTACGCCGTGCCGCACAGGATCCTAGAAAGAAAACGATTGTACCTTTTATATTTATCGGAGAAATGTGTGATGTTTATCATTACCATCTAAGTATTTAACGGTTTGATTTTATCTTTAATATTTATGTATTCAAGCAATTTTATCGGATTTCGATCGGTTAGGATGGTAAATTTGGTAACTTTTAAGGTTGAGAGGAAATAGCCCCATGGGAAAAGAAAACTCACTTTGCGAGTTAGTAAGAGTAGAAAGTGAGTGATTAACTAAGAGCGGATACTTTACATAATATTTAAATACAATCATAAACCCATAAAGCAAAAACATTGTTTTCGTAGTTTTAGCAATGCGTGTAACTCTTTATTCTTTCCAATGTCATTCACATCGAACAACTTATAATTTACAAAGCAGTAATAATTATACTATCTAAATTTGAAAACGAATTTTTAGTCAAACCGGTCATTCGATTCTTGATTGTTGTCAATTATCAACATTCTGATATCTTTTAACCATCTTTATGATCTCTTCTTGCATTTTATCAATAAATAACAAAAGTAACACCAACATACTAATTTACATAATAAAAAAAAACAACTTTAGCAGTGTAGAAAGCATTAACTATGGGTGGTCTCGAGCTTTGCTCGCTTTTTATTTCTTAATTTAACAATCTTTCTCCGCGGTAATGAGCCAGGTCTCGTAAAACATTCCTAAACGATAAAATGAAATTAAAAAACTCAACCTATTCTTCGGAAACCTAAGTTTTAAAATCAAGGGCAATTTCGCATTTTGAATGAAAGTGACTTTTTATAGGCTACCACCTTGGCTTACTTTTTCCCAGACAATGACCAAATACATTAAATATTCGGCCAATGTTGTACAACAATGCGCGAATGTTTATCCCAGGTTATGAATCAGACAGTTGAACATATGGATCGTGAAAGCGCCTTTTCACCTTTGATTTTCGGTGCGCTGTTGATCCAATTTATCTCGAGCCTGTTTTCAAATTGAAATTGTTCGTGTAGATGGTTGGCGACTTTATGGCGACTTAACAGTCCTTTTTCAAGACTTTGTGACCATGCCCGAATTTATTGGCGAGTTTTGTAGAAACCTAACCTGCCGTTTTTTATCCAGCACCTATCCTGCATTCGGCGTATCTTTACAGTTAACATTGAGAAAAAATCTACCAAAAATCAACATAGAACAGTCAAAAAGGGGAAAACCTATGAAAGACAGATGACTATCAACCTTTCACTAACATGTCGAAATCGCGACTAAAATCGCAGCAACAATGGCTTCGTGGAGGCAGGGGGACCCGCCAAATCTGATCTTTGTCGGAAAGGCCCCAAATCTGATCTTTGTTGGAAATTTAGAGATTTGAATTTTGAGAATGCAGTTTGATACTAATTAAGGTCTTTCAAAATTTTTGCTGATCAAACTGCGGAACGCCATGGACTCGCAAAAACTCTGAGTTCCTGACGGGACTCGAACCCGCAACGTTCTGAAAGGTTGAACGTTCCACAGTTTGATCAGCAAAAATTTGCTGAGGCGTTAATTTAGACATTGTCAGACATTTTACGGCCATCATAATGACCCCAAAGAGGGGCCCGGGGCCCGGCCTTCGACGAAATTTTGTAAATAACTTATTACGGATAATTATTAATACCTCTAAAGATAATTAAACAATACACGTTTAACCCTTTATTAAAGTGAAAGCGGTGTTCATTAGAGCGATTGTCATTTTCAATAGTGCTTTTTAAACTTCAAAAACGCCAATCAAAGTTTAATTGCGCTAAAAGTAAATTCATTTACAACAAGTAATTAAATATTCCGTTAAATTAAAGTTCAATAACGTCAAAGTAAAAACCATTAACATTTATGGTATTTCATTAGCGTCAATCAAAATTCAATGAGAAAAATGGGGAAATCAACAAAATAAAATAAAAAGTCAATAAGCGATAGAACGCGTATATATTGATATATGTTGTATGAGGAAGACTGGTAATAACAATTACCAAGACCGGCAATGTCTACAGGAAATTGTTGCACAAGATATGGCACTTGAAACGTCGTTTTCAGATGTGTGCGGCTAAGGGTAAGCGTTGCGAAGACTGAATAAAGAAGGACACAGAGCATTCGCAGGATAACAGGGGGAAGGTTAATACTGTTTTTTGACGAGCCAGAACAAGACTATATCTTTGATTAGCGAATACTTCGGGGTACAATCGATTAACTGCCACAAGGATAATATCTAAATACTGTACATTCGAGAAGGGAGGGTTAAGAGCCCTTATTAACCTTACCTTATCTTCCTGCGATAGTCTCTGTTCTTCTTGGTTCAGACACTGTAACGTTCACTCTAACCGCACACGTGAAAACAAAGTGCTATCTTGTGTAATTATACGTACAACATATACCCACACGTTATCGTTTTTTTAATTGACTTTCTATGTTATTTTGTTGATTTCCCCATTTTTCTTATTGCATTTTGATTGACACAAATGAAATTCCATAAATGTTAATTAATGTTTTTTACATTGATGTTATTGAACTTCAGTTTAACGGAATATTTAATTACTTAGCGTCAACGAATATCCTTTCAGAGCTATTGAAATTTGATTGACGTTATTGAAGTATGAAAGTCTTGAAAATGCATCGATAAAACATGCTTTATAGATCTTCATATTTCTGTAAAAAGCGCTCCAAAATAGGGGACTTGTACTGATGTCACGTGATCTCAATGGTCTTAAATCAGCAAGCATGGAATTATTTACCTTTACAGACAGTTACAAGTTGATGTTGGAAGTACCAGTTTGAAGTTTTGGTCTTCAGAACTGGTATTCCTTTGGATAAATAGACGATTTTGTAGCCTGTCTCGTGACTGGGTGGATTTTTATTTCATCCATGAAAATACTCTTTAAAACTTCTCCAGTCAAATCACAACAGACCAGTAACACTTCGCTGCCATTTACTAGTGAAGCATGTCTCAGGCCCCTTGAACCCTTGGGCCCCCTTGCAAAAATCCTAGTCTGTGAGAAACTGTAATAAAACATAATAAACTGGTGTTATCAGAATTAGATATTTTCGGTCGCACAAAATTTATATAAAATCGGTGGCAAAGTGAGCCTTAAAGTAAGCGCACGTCTACTGGAACGATTCATCGACCAGAAAATTTGGTCCCCTGAACTGGAGTGTCCCACCATCTCTTTTTCGGCCTACTTTAAAAAAAAATCCCAAAACGACATATACACTAACCTGCATGAAATGATGACAGTCAATAGTCTCTGCGTTCTTAGTTACATTCTAACAATTAAAACATTATGAATTAATTTCTCTCTCTGAGTCCAAACAATTTATCTACGAACCTCTGTTAGGCTGAATAGTTCAGAAGTCTTTGATCTTCGCAAGCCTATAGAACTATTTTCTATATAATGCCAGTATTTTTTATCGGTCTATTACACATTAACTAAAGAATTTTGCCTTTTGATGAGTTCGGATTGCCTTATTTCAACCAGAAAAAGAGGCCTTAGTTTCAAGTCAAATGAACACCAACAAATTTCACCGACTTTTTAGTCCGTAAAGGACATTGGCAACGTACATTTCTTTTTCTTTAAATTTCAACTGATCAATTTGAAACGATTTACTTTCTCTGATCCATTCACAAACGTCTGACGATAACCTCCGATCTACTCACAAGAATCTTACGATTAACTTCCTCCGATCAACTCACAAGAGTCTTACGATACACTTCCTTCGATCCACCCCCTTCGATCCACTCACAATAGTCTTATGATTCACTTCATACGATCAACTCACACGAGTCTTACGATTCACTTGCTCCGATCCACTCACGAGAGCGCTGAATTATTACTGGAATTGTGTGGATGAACCAATGCGAGTCGCAAGTGCGCATGCTTCTAAAGCTTTAAATTTAAAGATTTTTTCTGAGCGTCTAACGGAAATCCAATCCGTAACCTTCTAATTGCCGTTTCTTCCAACCATTAAGTTACACTGATTAAGAAGGTCTAGCAAAGGTTACATGATATAGTGAAACTTGTACAACTGGGGTCTGCTTGTCTCAACGATGAAATAATGCACAAAATGTAACCTTTGCTTTAGCATACGCCTGAGGTCATGCAGCTACAATCCTGGTCAAAATCATGGAGACATCAGAAAGTATTCATACTTATATACATACTTACTTTGTGGGTTTTTTCTTCCACACTGTTTCTACCTCAACGAAACGCTCTTTCCCCAACCTGAATGTTGATTTTAGCGACAATTGTTATCAATTCTCAACTTTTTTCTTCTTTCTTTAGGTTGTCTGAGTATCTCCCCAGCGATCAAAAGATGACGGGTTTGACTCGTGTTAGGGAGTTTAAAGCTTGCAAAGCATGCACACCAGTGATCCAGAAACACAATGGCTCATGCAGAATTTAAACAACTGCTGTTCACTTGCAAGTTTGAAGTATGCTTAGAAATCTTATGTTGTGTTCAGTATGGCTCTATAGAAGTGACAATTCATCAAACGTTTCTGAAGTACTCGCTCATTGATTATAAAAAGCTCAAGTTTTTTTTTCTTTTTGGGGGTGGCGGGAGATGTGCATATATCTTTTTTTAATTCGGGGCTTGGCTACATTGAAGTTTGAGCAACAAGAAATTTAGTAATTTAAGATTTGATATGATACGATACCCAGTAAGTCCATTCATGCGGCCACCAAAAGACAATTAAAGTTGGTAATGTTAGTAAAAAATTGACCCTTTAGCTCCCAATTGCACATATCTGTACGCTTTAATATATGCAATTTGGACGAGTGAACAACTTTTAGTAGATTTTCCAAAGGATTTTGCATAAATTGCATAATTCGAAATTCCTTTCGAAAAATCTGGGAACTAAATGTTTAGCAGAAGCACCCTTATAAACGAACAGGCCATATTAACCAAGTGGACGTAATGCATGATTCCATTGTATGTAGCTAAAAATTTAGGCATTTGAACCCAACAATACGGCATTTAGTCACAATACCAATACTAATACTAAACCTGCCCTTCGATAATGTTCAAAAAAATCATAACATCACAGTCCCAATATTTAAACATTAGCGTTGTTGTCCGATGAAGGCTAAGTAACTAGCCCTCTCTAACAACCCCTAAAATTTGTGCAAAAAAAATCCCAAAATAAAAACTGATAGAACAGCTAATACCTTGAACCCATTACACAGAGATGGGAAATCAGTACAGGCCAATAACATCTGTTCATTAAGTGACAAAAGAGTAAGAGCCACTCGTAATAGTATTTTAGATCCCTCGTAAAATAAGCAATCCCATATTCGAAGAACAGTCTAGAGAAGAAAACACAAAAAAGTCCGTCAAGTTTTGTTATAAGTGGTATGAGATTTTTGGATGGTCTCAACCTGAAAAATTTGGAGTAAAAATTTGGAGTAAAAATTTCGGAACTACGCGGTCATTTGTAATTCAGTTGGATGTCTTTATCTGATCAGACCTTGTTTAAACACAAAATAAAAGTTAAACCGAAGATAACCATAGTTTCTTTACGTGAATTTTTTATTTAATCTAAATCATCTTTAGACTATAAATTTTGACAGTTATGCGTCACAAATGACAACTACCTTTTTCTGGCGTAGGTGTCTAATTAGTAAAAATTATTAAAATAATTGGAGTTCTCTGGTAGCTTTCACTCCATTGTTGACGGAAGAAGACGGAAGAAGAGCTTCTGTGCGGATAAGCATGTTTCAGTTGTATGGTGAATTTATAATTTTGGTATTTTGGGCGACAAAGGTTTTTCGATAGTGCTTTGTGCAGGAAATTTATTGCAGGAATGTATATCTTGGTATACTGCGCTTTCTTTATCGGAATGAGCATGCTCATTCCTGATCTGTTATATATTTATGAAATAAATACAGTTAACGGCGAACATTCCGTGTTGTATATCGGCATGACCACTGACCTTCGTTGGGACTGGGACTGACTCCTCCCTCCACTAATCAGGTGACCGACGGACTATTTAATGAGGGGTCAAAACGAGGCCTGGCATTACCCCCAGTCTCTCCTAGACACTACAAGATGCCGAGATTAACTAACAACAGTTCCTCAACGCACGCCCGCCCTCACCTTGCGTAGGAATCACTTAGCTTTGCATCACCGACGCAGCTCCAGCCCGGCACTACAGACCACCGACCGGACGTGGTTTTATCAAGAAGATACATGACTAAGAAATGGAAGGTAACTCTCCTTGTACACTGTACAGGTGACACGCAGTGCTAGGGATGGGGAAGGGTTACCGTAAGGTCTTTAGGTCCGGCTCAAGGGTATGCCTTTGGCAATCCTTCGGGCAGGCGCAAGGAGCAGACCTGCAACCCTACGGTCTTGGATCAACTAACCCGATCTCATCCCATTCAGGCAGCTATACTCCAAACTAGCGGTACATGTACGTTCTATCTGTAACAGATGGGTTACTGTAGTGCAGTACAATTAACATCCGTTAATTCATCAATCGTTCTTTAGGAATAGAGAGTAGCTAATTGCTTATATAGCTACTGTTGCAACCTGGATAGGGAAATTCGTACAGGATTTGCTCATTCTAGCACTAGGGTGCTTAACACTAGTGTAGAGCTGTAGTTTTATAGTTTGCATTGTAATTTTTGATCTTGGTGTTTCGGTTGGTTAGGCGACGTTTCAATTTTCTTTTTAGTTTGCACGGGAGTAATTCTCTTCTGGTACCGGTGTAGGGCATGTCCAGCCAGATGGTTGGTGTATTTTTATCTTTTGCATTTGGTGTATTGTTTTTGTTATTTAGTGTTTCTTCACTGTAGCGTTTTATCAAGAAGTTAATTACTCGTTTTGGGTATCCGTACCAAGAACCCAGGTGTTTGATGAATTGTGATTCTTTCTGTTTTAAGTTTAGATGGAGAGCAAATTCAGTGAACAATGTACACTAAGGAGCGATTCCAAGAGACCTTGTGTTGCCAGGGTATATAACTTTCAAAATGGGCGTACGTACTGGCCAGTGAACGTGGTTTTACGGTATATGGAAAGTCCGTCTGCAATTCGAATGTCAAGAAAGTGTGGAATTTGCTCGTTCAGGTCAGTGTAGTCTTGAGAAAGACTGCTGGTGGACCTGATCTTTATAATCAAGAGAACTATATTTGTATTTGGTTAGTGCGTCATAAGTGGGCGCACTTATGACGCATGAAACAGAGTCTTTCTTAAGACTACACTAACCTGGACGATCGACTTCCACAAACATGTCACGATTCTCACAGGTTCAAACCATTTACTTTATTAGAAGTCATCACAGGTGAAACGGATAGTTTCGTCGAATGAGTGGAATTTGGAGAGAGGTGGTGTAACGTTATCGAGTTTTAATAGCAAAAGTGCGTGCAAAAATCCTACAATAATGGCTCGATGATAGTTTTTTCAAATTCGGTCATAATGATGTTTGAAAGGACAGGTCCTATAATGATCCTCACATACTTACTCCGTTAATTCTATTTCAGAATTATCCTCAGGGTAATATGAAACGATAAATTCACATTTTAACCTACACTGCTGAAGTCAACTGATGGTTCTTTTAAGATTTGTTTTAATTACAACTTCATCAAACGTAAGTTTTTGTGTCTGCTGACACTTTGGTCAGCAGACCAAATACCAGGAGATCTTGAGAGTTTGTAAGTTTGTGGCCAATTAAATTAGCGAAGTGGCTTCGGAGGGTGACAAAGCTTTCCGGAATAATCATCAGTTTGCTTAGTTATTTGGTCAAAGCAGTGGGTCGAAGCCATTGTCGAAGCCTCGGAGGTCGTAAGCGAGTTTAAAAGTTACATCCAAGAGAAGTTTTGCGAGGTTTTTTAGGATTACGGTTGTTTCGGGATCGACGTAAACTGTTTGGACTCGTTTCGCCCTCATGTTTTTTATTTTGTGTGGACAAAATAAAAAACAGGGGGTGTCCCGCGGGGCTGCATGGTAAAAAAAGGGACGTACGGTGAACGTTCGCTGTTGTTGTTAATTTTCTTTTGAGCACTATTTAAGTTTGTTATACGAAGAATAAAACCAAAAAAAATCAATTAACTGACACGTTCTATATCGAGAACAAATGGTCCTTTGGAGCCGGACCTAGTAACAAAAAGAGCCTGAATTTCGACAAAGACAGGGCTTTGAAGACCGACATGGCGAGCGATGAAAGACAATCTTCGCTAGTAGCTCAGAGAAAAAGGGAAGCCGAGGAGTCGAAGCGGAGATTTAAAGAATTAGAAAAAGAGCAACACCAAGAAGAGGAAGACTTTCGAAAGCGAACGGCTGCATTTCAACTTACTAAACAAAGGACCAAAGAAGCTTGGCGTATAGCCAGTTTAAATCAAGCCAGAGCAACACAGGCTGCAGAGGATGCAGAAATTCTCCCACCTGGTACTGTAATGAAACAGCAAGTTGACAATGGAAAAAAGACTTCTCCTTTGCAACCATGTGATATACTTTCACAGTCTCCTTCGGAAGCAGTGCCCAATCAACAAAGAATCGCTCCAATAAAATTAAAAGGCGTCGAACTACCGACATTTTCAGGCGAAAATAAAACTG
>JBAHVQ010186286.1:4463-15395 GCA_036872915.1 Nanipora kamurai | reverse complement strand
CAGTCACCTTTGATGCCTCACGAATGTGGGACATCAAAGTCAATTGCCAGAGTGCTCAAACTGCGAGCAGTGAGCGTCCGCACAATGCAAAGCGGCAATGACTCATCCTGTAGAGTGCTCAATATGACCTAAAGGCCATAGAGCGTTATATATATATATATATGTATATATATAAAATGTGTATATGTATATATGAATAATATATATATATACATGTATATATATATATATACGTGATATATGTATATATTATTTAGTATGTATGTATATATATATGTATATATAAAACATCACGAGTAATTAATTCATTTAATTATCTTTATGAAATAAAGATTTTTAAAGTTTTACTCGTGATGTTTTATATGGTTTTAAAACTTGGACCGATCTCTGAGCTCTAGGGTAGAATCAAACCCCCAACCTTCTGATTATTCTTTATTAATCTACACGTACTACCTTGTTTGGTATTGAAGCGCTCAAACCATTTACCTTTCCTGTATATGTATGTATGCTGGTAAGGTAAATGGTAAAGGTTCTAACTTTTTAAAATATTTGGCCTGTATTCATTTTATTAAAGCGAGTACACATGTCAACTACGAACCAATGCAAGTAGTAATCTTTGTTCTTCCGTCTGAGTCTATGTAGCTCAATGGTTAGAGCATCTCACCGGCGAAATGTGAAGGTGACGCATTCGATTCCCGTCAAGGGCTCAAATAACTTTTCTGAGTTAACAAGCTTAAAGAGCACGGCTAATTTTGATATATGTTAAGAGGTTTAATATGGTGTTGACTCTGACTAGGTTAACAACGTTCACCGAAGTTGTAATGTTCAAGACGTTTCGATCCAAAACCTTTGATCTTTTATATATATATATATATATATATAAACCAAGAATGAGAACCAAGAAGGTTGTAGTGTTGGCTTGAGAATACAAAGAGCTCAATATCATACCAGTAGAGCGAATAAAGAAGTGAAAACAGACAGCAAATTTTGTCTATTTTCACTTATATCACATATATATACATATATATGTATATATATATATTTATTAATAAATACTAACCATATAGTCCTTCAACATCCAGCCAATACCTAGCTTTAAGAAAAAATATAAATTTAATCAAAATAAAAGCTATTCTGGTTATATAGAGATATAGCTATCTGAATACATATATGTCTATATATACTCTATCTATATAGCTATCTGAATACATATATGGAACTGTCATGGTTTACTTTGTTTTAAACTAGGCATTTGCTTGTGAAGGGAAGATATTCTTGCAGGAGGATATTTTATTGGTGCAATTTTCTGAATCATTAAAATGTTTACTTAGTATAACTACTCAAGTAAAGATGGGCCGACGGTTTAAGTGGTGGCTGCAGATTAAATGGCGATGATAAAAAGATACCGTAACAACTATTATTATGCAATTCCTCTGGGGGCAATTTTAAGCGGGTGGGTTGTCATCAGTTATGCCTCTTCATATAAATCCTTCACCGCCTGATCTCTCCCTTGACGAGTAAAATCGCCTAGCGTTAGCCAGAGTAAAATCATAAAAGTCCTCCAAGGCAGAGGAGGAATTAATAAGGAACGTTACTATTCCACACTCTGTATGAATGTTGACCGTTGTAGTGTTAAACTGTGGGAGGCAAATGAAATAACATACTAATTAATGTCAGTCTTTAATAAATGATTAATGAAAACCCCTTAAGACCTTGACCTAGACCGTAGCTTAATGCATTCCATATGTAATTACCATCTCCTCTCTATGACATTCAAGGTAACACAAAATAACTCAAAGAATAAACAACATGTCGTGTCGTATGAAAAAACACACCTTTAAGAACTTGCTTTAGTTTATAAGGATAACCTGAAGTAAGATACGAAAAGAACGCATCAAATAAGTCGTCACTCTTGGCATGTAACAAATTCCTGCCCTGTAATAGAAAGACCTCTTGGCGGAAAGTTTATTGTAATTATTTAGAACCACATTATTATATAGAACCTCAAAGACGTGATGTGAGGAACCTTTATTTTTCTTTTAACTTATCCAAAATATTAATAAACAAAGCATTAAATCTAACGTAACGAAACTGTTTTCTTCGACTTGTATTAAAAATTTTAGTTTGATTAGTTTCGTAACCGACTTTCAAAACAAACGGATAAACTTTTAGCTATCGAATTTGAAATAGCATTTGCAACTGCAAACTTTTAAAACTTAAAATCCAAATTGGATTTTAAAAAGAAAATAGAATTACAAATTTTTATTACACTGTAATCAATTTCTTCGTTTTTCTCTTGAAGTTTTCATCTGGCAGACTCTAGTATCAATTTATTCCTTTGGTTGATAAGGAGCTATTCATTACCTAAGTTAAAAAATAAAAGTCCAGACAGAGCCCTAGATTACGCTAGTGATAGAGAAGTCAATAATATTCGGCACATGAACTAACCTCTGTACATTAATGTAGACTGGAGTTAGAACGTAGTACCTTTTGTAACTTAGTGCCTCTGAACCTGAGGATTAATTATTTATTCTAATGATAATTTTGTGCTGGCATCTGCCGATTCTTAGATCAGACTTGGAAAACTAACAAAGTTTCACTACATTGGCTGGCAATTAAACCATTAGGCATATCTACATGAGCATCAGGTGATGTCGATCGATAACCGAGCAATGTGTTGACTGATAACAATCGAAAGTGATTGGAATGGTTTAACAAACAACACTAATTTATGTCAGTCCTCTCTAACTGAACACTATTTGAATGAAGGTGAGTGTTTTTCGGATCAGTACAATGCACGGAATAAAATTATTTTTCGTACTGAAACGAAATGGTTCCAAATTTGAGTTGTAATTCCAGGTAATCAAACCGAAGCTAAATTCGTTGTTTGTTTCTTGTGAAAATAGTGCGAAAAAGCATCTTTTACCATAGTTTGATCTGGTATATCGATGGAAATGATAATGACAAGCCTGTTTTGGCTGATATTGTTTATTTGCTGCTCGTATCACACAATTTGTACAAGGAAACTATCATAACACCAGATCAGAAAACGACTTGCACTTGTAAAATTAGATCTTGGCAAGAAAACTTGGTACCCACAATTTTAATACTTCTGCAAGTTATCCTATTGAAGAAAATCCGAATATCGCTAATTTTAAGGGTATAATTTTGAAGGATTACTCCTTATAAATTAAACTGCTCTAAATTTTAGATTTATTTAAAATTGATTTATATTTTAGCTTGCCAACGATTATAGTTCCATATCTGTAGACTTTACTAGGCAAATTGACGAAGTGATTGTTGATCAAATATAGTTTAACATGCATCCGTACGTGTAATCTCAACTTTTGTCCATTCATTCTTTCATCCATCTATCCATTGATCCACTCACGCATCCTTCAATCTAGCCATCCATTTATAAACGTACCATTCAACCACCTTTCCATATATTCAACCGCTTATACTCTTATTCCATATTCTCTTGCTCACTTGGTTTCCCGCGTGTTTACTCTCTTGTTTCGTTGCTTTGTTACTCACTTGCTTGCTTCGTGGCTTGCTTGTTTGTTTTCTTGTTTCCTTGTTAGCTGTCTCGCTCAGTTCATTCGTTCGTCAGTTCCAACGTTTGTGCATGGAATATGAGCAATCTATATTGGTTCAGGGGTCGTTGGCAATTCATATATGTGTGGTATAGAAGCGGACATGGAAATCGTGTTACAGGTCTCCGATACTAATCCTGGGAGGGAGTCACCTCCAGAAAACTATTTGTCACTACAAATTTCTCCGAAGATATAAAAAAGTTGGTTAAATGGAGATATGATTTATAGAAAATAACAAATGATGCATTGTGGACGCTTTTGAATATGGAAACCACTGCACATTTTGAGGACGTACAGACGTAAAAAAACACTTGGATTAATATGGGGACGTGCTCCACCCTTGAGTAAAAACAACATGCGATATACTTTTGTATATCGGCGTAACCGACCATATTGATAAGATTTTGTCGGGTTAGGTTAGACTATATCTCTAAGAATGAAGTCTCAATAACAACCGGCTGACATGTACAAAGAAAAATGACCTTTTCCCAGCAGTAAATAGACGTTTTGTGCTGTGTAGATCGTATCGTAAGAAACAGAAACATTAGTTGGTAATAAGTGGAGCAATTAAACAAAATATTTAGGTCTGAGTTCAAACGAACGGCTTTTTGTTAAAATGTCAGCATTTCTTGTCACTGTTTTTAGACGTTTACCACAAATAAAGTTTTCTATACTGCACTAGCGAGTGGCATGATGAACAAGGTTGCTTAACATAGATGTTAAGGTCGCTCTCAATTCATTTCCTTTTTTGCTTTTATTTTCGATTTTTTGATCTTCCCAAAAGACGTTCGTCCGCGCAGAAGCTATTTTGAGCGTAAACTCAGACAAACAAACTTAAATAGATTCTGAAGAATTTTCAGATGAAGCTTCTTCGATTGTTTGCGGCTCTAATTAATGGGATCACTCGCAAAAACATTGCGAAATAGACATTGCTGATTCCATCTGTGGGCTGTGCTATGTATCTTGAACTCGTCAACAATTTATGACGGGGAAAAAATAAAGAAAATCATGACAGAGATGTTAGAATGCTCCATTTTGGTTTGTATGAAATTCCGATATCTTTCAAGCTCATTTTCACCTCAAACAAAAATTCGTTGAGATACTCTTCTTAATCGAATGTCAAAATACCTCGATGTTTGTAAAGAAAACTAGGCTATTGCTTCTTATTTCAACAAACTTCTCGATGTTTCGTAAGAATTCGAACGCTCACTCTCAGAAATGAAACACTTCTGAAACGCAAAGGTCTCAAGAAAGTGAAACAGAGGACCATTGCGATATCGATATTGATTACATCAGCTGTTGGGCTTTCGATGTATTCGAAACTTATGAATTAGTGATTAGGAAAACATAAAGAAAATCAGAACGGAGTCTTTACCGATTAAATGTGATCTTAATCATTAGTCCAAAATTTCGAAAATCTTTCTCATAGTTTTCTGCTTAAATGTGGATCCCTTTAACATACCGCGCCATACATTCGGAAGGAAGATTGATCTAATATCCAAACAATTCGAAATTGAATAGAAACCCTAACCATTACTTAGTTTTCAACAAACGTTCTGGTGGACTAATGACATTTTTGACGTTCTTTGTGAATGATATATTACGTTAGTGCATGAACAGATTGAAACGAATACATCACAAGTTTCAAAGGTTTTTGTTTTGGGCTCCATGCCAAGCATACCTTTAGTCCTCTATGAAGCCGTAAAAACCTGAAATCTACAGATCTGTCTGAGTGTCCTCTATCAATGGTAATTTTCTTGTTATTTTGATAAAATATTCAATGGCTAGTCAGATACCTATTTTATCGCATCCAGTCTGAAAGATGCCTGATGTTATTTTCACAAATCAACTGAAGAACGTAAGTTATGCATTTTGCCTTTGCAGGATATCATTACGAAGAAATCGCAATTCAAGAAGCCTTTTTCATTTCAAATTCTATGTTTCTATTTTCATCAAAGATTTCACACTTTACTGTTATTAATCGCTTCCGAATCGCACCTCTTTAGATTGAATACAAAAATTACTCTTGGGCATTATTTGAAGAAACTAGATTTAATTTTCTCTCCGACTTTTTGTTTTCTGTTGAAATAGATAACGCTTCATAACTGTTGTACTGCTTTTTCTGCTGTTGTCTTACGTCAAATTAACCTGTTACTTTCTTTCTCATTCCTTGTTTTGGTTTCATTTACCATCTCTTTAACAACTCACTGGTGTTTAAACATTCCAGCAATTATGCATGTAGAATGACCTGGAAGAGCTCGAGACACTAATGATAGCTCCTTGGTGATATTTGCACAAGTTAGCAATTAGATGTAATTTACAAATGATGGATGTGAAGGACTTTTTATTTTACACCTGTCACATATCAACGACGAAATACCGAAACACATGTTAGTCTGGCGTGAACTACCAAGAACCGAGACATATTTAAGGAAGTGTTGGAACACTGTAAGCTCATTAAGAGGAGAATTTTTCTCAGGAGCATTTGTGAAGAGGACTTCGATTTGCAGCACAGACAACGACTTCAACCGACAATGCTCACAACCAAATGGCTTCTGGTTTTCCTCGTGGTTCTGTCGGTATCACAATGCCTGGCCCAGCGCTGTGGTGTTCTCACCTGGTGGAAGTGCCGTAAGGTATTAACTGGCATTACCAGAATACACCGATTAACGCTATTAAAAGTCGATTCTGGGAAAGTTAACCTTAGTTCGAATAAGCGGAACTGTTGAATTGTTCTTTTTGTATTGTTATTTTGTCCGCCATTGTTTTTAGATTCATCAGGAAGATTATAAGATCTTCCTGCTTCTCTAGAAAAACTTAGGCAATGCGTCTATCCAAACAACGTTTATAGGACATCAATATGCATGATGATTTTGGATTGCTTTTAAATACCAGTTTCATGCTTACTCGAACTGTTTCTTTTACCTGCTCATCGAACGTCATTTCTTTTAAAGCAATAAAGATATATCGAAATTTGGGAGTGTTTATAAGATAACGAGACAACTTGCTACGATTTGCTCGTATGAGATCTTCCCTGTACTCGATGGAATAACATACCAACTATAGGTTGGATTTTTAAAAAACAAATTTGTCTAATTATTGACGATTTTTTCTGTGAGACATGGTCTCCGGTAATTATGGCCTACTCTTTTGTGGATATGCATTAGCCACAGGATTATCAAACACCGAGAACTCTAGCTTTTAATTCAATTGCCAAAGTTGTTTAATGACTTGGTGAAAGCATATCTTACGATTTCGTCGTGCACATGGAATATCGCTCTAATCATCCTTAAATTAACTTCGTAGAATTTATACTAGATTATTCGTCGTGAATGGATCGAAAACACTTTCTTTGACGATGCCTTTTGATATTAGAATTTAATTTTGAAGTTTTAGAGTTAAATAAGAATAATTAGGTATTCTAGACTTTGAGATAATAGTCTTGACTATCACAGCGCTGCTGATATGTCTATTGAATATGCCCCATCAGCAGAAACTAACTGGTGAACTATTGTGACACTGTGATGATATAATAGTTACAGACCATCAGTAGTGAAACATGACAAGTCAATTTTTAAATTCAAAAAAATTATGGAAAACTCTCATTTTTCTGAGATTTCGGATGAGTTTTTGGATAATTTGTTGGAGAAATCAGCTCCTGGAAAGAACTATAAAGGCAAAAAATATGGAGTGAGGGTATTTCGTCATGAATACAAATAAAATATTGAATAATTTGGGCAAATTTTGATGTTCAATTCGTGAATATTTAATTGCGTATAATGGTTTGTAAACAAGTGAAAATTTACTACTGCCGTCAAAGACTTGTAAAATGACGACCTTCCTCATTGTCTACAATTTTTTTGTTGCCACAAGAAAACCATAATCATCGAGAGTCTCCCTTGTAAGGCAAACAACATATCAAAGTAAAGAATTTACTTATTTTTATCTCATTAACTGTTTTAACTGTTTTAACTATTTGTCCGAATAGTTTGTTTCTACTAAAACCACTAGACAATTCGTCCTGATTGTCTTATTATTAAATTAATATCGTATAGAGGCAAGTAGTGCCACAAAAACAACGCTTATAGCAAATCTCTCGTGATAAATTTAACAAATCAAAATAGAGTAGATTCTACTGGAAGAATGAGATTATGCGCCATCAAATTCTCTTAGGTGATAGCTTACTCGGGCTTTGCTTTTGCCACATATGACTTCATAGAAATTTTGAGATTGAAACGAAATTTTTAATTATAAGGATTAACGCAAAAAGATATACTTGGCATAAATATGGAGGAAATATTTGTTGTCATCATGGTTATATATTTAATTGCAGGAAGAGGGGTCTGTGTTCAAATGACATACCCATTTCAAATTTGCTGTTACTTGCACTGATTAGAACCAACGCCCAGAACCCGCTGATTTTCTCGCAAAATTTATACCAAGTGAATGTATGAATTACTTTACAATTACGTTTGTTTTAAGTTTTTTTTAAATAAAACAAAAATAATTGTAAAATAATTCGTGCATTCGTGCGAATTACTTACAGTAAGAGATATATATTTCAAAAACTCGTTTTTTTATTGTTTTTCTCATATGCTAATATTTTTAAACACTTTTTATAACACTTCTATAACATCCATAGAGATTGCAACTGCGATTATGATTATGTCTATAAACTTGATTTGTTCTTTTTTTTAAATTTTGACTGTGACCGTTACTAGGATTGTGATTGCAATTATGATTATCAGTCATGAGTTTATTGAAATTATATAGCTATTATTGTCGCTGTGTCTGTTATATTGTTTTGTTGTCGTCGTATTTTAGGGGTACGGTCAATTGATAATTCTAATTATTGTGTCATTGCTTCAATTATTTTCATGATTCATTTACAGCTTCCATCCTCCTTCTTCGCTGCTATTTGTTGTTTAAAAATTTTTAACATTGATTTTGTACTTACAGAATGGTCAAAAGGGAGCACCTAAACCACCAAATCACCGTCATGACTTGCCTGGAAAGGGCGTACCTAGGAATGGATTTCGCTTGTTAAAGAGATTACGGAAATTTGTTTAACCTATTGGTGAATCGGTCAAGCATCTTCGTCATTAAAATTATATCATGAGCTGTTGTCTTAAATAACTCCTTGCTTGGCTTATATTATAAATACGATTTACGATTTAAGACCAATAAGAATGACATTGTTAAGTGTTAAATGTAAAACGTAGCGTCTGCTACAGAAATAATTCTATAATGTTACTCAATAATTTTAAAGTTTTATTTATGCACCTTTTGTCAAATATGCTTTTATTAAAAAGACAAGGGAAAAGAAATTTTGAGTTGTTCCATTAACATTGGATACGAAAAAAGCGCGCGCACTTATTGTTATCTTGGTCTACAGCACTTATAAGGCAGTTCCCATCGTTTTCATGCCAAAACGTTTTTCCAATTGCTGTTGACCTACACGTGACAGCAAAATCGATTGAAATCTCCAACATATCTTGAACAAATGTTAAATAACTTTGGTGTTAGGGACGCACGAACAAAAGGTATTTTTGATAATAATTCTGTTCAAGGAAGTAACATTTAATGTTTTTTTGAAGTGACGTTTTTTTAATCGTGGAACCTATTGCACATATCTTAATAGCTTCCTCAAATTTGTTTTTGAAAATAATTTATTTAAAGGAGGAAGAATTTTCTTTACGTTAAAGATATCGCTTGTTAACAAATATAAAATTTCCTAGGCGCCTGTGTACTGTGATACAAACATGAATCGCGTCGTTTCAAACGAAAAAATACGAAGTGATTGCAAAAAGTGCAACTATTAGGCATTCGGCTAGGAATTGGACCTGACACCTTGTGAATATCGTTCAGTTCTCTGTAAACTGAGCTTGGAAGGCCGTTGCCGATACTAGGGTGTTGGTGGCACAGTGGTTGTGCAAGTGTCTCGCACTTCTGTGACTAGGGATTGATTTCTGTTCCGTGCATGGTTTTCTGATTAAAGTTACCTTGGTCACATGTGAGAAGAGTGTTGTCCAGGTTGACTCCACCAAACATCACAGGTTTTCTCGGGGTAATCCTGTATCCTCCTGTATTAACACTGGACACGTGAGGGATGGCCCTTACCTCTAGGGAGCACAGCGAAGCTTAGCTGATGGGATTATCCAGGAAAAATAACAACTTTAGTATGTTCACGAGTTTTGTATATGTACATGATGATACCATTGATAAAGTGAAGGTATTCAGACAGTTTTACACTCACTTACATAGACTCCTTGTAAATGCCTATATTACTTGTGAGCTGGGCCAGTGACCCAGGTTCCCGGATTCCAATCCCGTGAAGTTGTTTTGATGTTACAGTTATCGCCACAGGTCTTGGCTGATAGGATAGAAAAGTTTATAAAACATGATGTTGGTTCAACATCTTAGACTTGATCGAGAGCAGTAGCTTTAGAAGAGAAAGGACGATGAGCTCTTTCAACGTGGTGACAGTAAAACTTTGCTATTGAACGTTTTCTATTCCAGGATCATTTTATATGTTTCTTAAACCACCCTACCTTATTCCTCAACGCAAACATAACAGTACTTATACAGTAATTCTAACTCTAATAAATCCCTTTAGTTCAACTTACGATAATTTCGTTCCTTGGCTTCAACAGATCTACCTGTTTTAGTAATATTGATACCCGAGTTCTTGAAGCAAAAAAGCATTCTTCGATCCAAGGGTATATTCAACGATGTTCTTTAGCCTGGAGCACAACTAGATCCATGAACTTCCCTCCTAATAATGTTCATAACCCATCGTTGCTTAGACCTTCACAAGTTCTTGTTTTTAGTAAAGTTGTACTGCCTTTTAAGTGTAAACATTGAACTGTTGACTGCTCGAGGTTCGCTTAAGGTGGCTCATTAGAGCTTTTGACGCTATGCGGTACTTAAGAAACATAAAAGTTTCAGATGAATAGTGGACGTTCGTCAAGCTCATTCTCTCAGAAAAACGATTTCGGGGCACTAGACGGGAATCGAACCCGCAACCTTCTGATGACCGGTGAGACGCTCTAACCATTAAGCTACCACCAGTCAGATGATGAGCATTCTTTCCTCTTTTTAATTTTCTTTTCATTTTCGTTTTTTCCTCTTGATGAATCACGCTTTTTTTACTTAGGACCAGGTCATACTATGCGCCTATCATGATATTCTACAAGCCGGTGTGTAATGCAACCAGGCCTTGAACCAAGTTTTCAATGTTAAGTTTCAACTCACAGATCTTTTACCAGCTATTTTTCCCTAATTCTCTAAATCACATTGATATGAACATTAATAAACGTGGTTGTACAGTCTAATA
>JBAHVQ010186265.1:0-15398 GCA_036872915.1 Nanipora kamurai | reverse complement strand
TGAGTTTCACAAGATGATCTTATTCGGTATATGTTTTGTTTTATATTTCTTCAAATTGTCGGCTGGCTATGGTTTTTGAAATATACATACATTGTCATGATCTTATTCCCATCAAAGTCTGGGTCTCTCTTATTTTTGCATTGTTAATTTTCATGTCTCTAATTTCCAAGCACAAACTAGCTAACATGGACTTTTGTGTCACTTCAATTTCCATGCACCTGCCAAAACTTTTGCTACCAAAAAAATTTCTCAGATCGTGTTACTTTGACATTTTTTATCAAAAAAGAAAACACAATCTCAAGTCAACAAATATAAATACACTGAACCAAGAAATATCAAATGCCACACAAAATATCATGGTTCTGCCATCATTCTGCCATAACGAAACGTCTAGTGGTGAAGATGACAGTGACTATAGCCCACTGAAGATGGAATTATGCACCAGTATACTCCACTTGTTGTGGAGGATAATTAAAATTGTCATCATAGGCTTAAGCTGAATAAAGTCATTGTCCTTTTTAAACCCAAAATTTGGGATTTAGCACTCCTTTACGTTTTGTGCATAATACTGCACAAACAATACTCCCTTAAATTTTTGTGCATAAGATTAGGGATTCATGTGTGATTATGATAAGCTGCCCACCATAATATGTGACTATGATAAGCAGCCCACCAAGATTATGTATCATAATACATGATTATGATAAGCTGCCCACCAAGATTAGGCAATTAGAAGACATTAATTAAATCAATCAATTAATTAATTACAAAACACTCTATCCACAGGTAATGTAATAATTAGCATGTGCTTGACAGACATGTATATATGAATGACTGCCAGATGCATATCACTAAGGAGTTTGGGTGTTCTAACAAAAACTTGTCAACTCTGGGAAATGCCAGTGAGGGAGTGTTTTTTTGAAGGAGCGAAACATGAATATGTAACCCATTCTTTCATTCTTATTAATTAACTAATTAATTAACATTCTTAATATTAATTTTGTTCCTCGAGAAGCCATTTTGAAAATGTACTCACAATGCATAGCATAGATGCTAATGCCAGAAAATTCATGATTATGAAATGGCTTTGTTCATGTACTTGACACAATGCCTTGAACTTGAAAACTTTGATATTGGAAGATTTTAAGTATGAATTGAGAGGTCAGGAAATAACTCTAGAAATCAGGAGACTCCCAACAATATCAGGGAAGTTGACAGGTCTGGCTGCCATAAACAGTAATATTTTAATAATAATAATAATAATAACAATATTATTATTATTATTATTATTATTATTATTATTATTATTATTAAATATGTTATTATTAATAATTAAAATATAATTGTTCAACACTGATATGACCTGGAAATTGGCTGAATCCCCCTTAGAAACTTGACAAGCAATTTGCCATTAATTGGCCTCACAGCACCAAAGTACAAAAATGCTACATTTTTTGTTCCATCTACTCTCTGTTAGTTGGTGCAACATGAAGTTTACCAGGCCAACATTCCTATTGCACATTGGACATATCAGGCAAATAGCATATAAATTTAACAGTAATACAAGCACCCAGTTAACTTACTTTAATGTCTCCAAACATATTTTTCAGGTTATCAAGTGTGTTCAGGCCAAGATGAAACAGTTTATCAACAGCAATTCCAGATAAATGAGGGTTGTTTGTATAATTTGAATTACTCATGTTGTAGAACTATTAAAAATTTGGATTATCTGAGAGAAACAGGAAAAAATTTATACATATAGCTTTTATACCTGAACAAAATTACAAGATATAATTTACCCTAAGCTGTTCTCTAGATCAGCCCTTTGTAGTACCAAGGTCTGTTCAATAATGTCTACAGTAGTAAGTAACTTTCATTTATAAAGCTGTAAAATGTTATGTAAATGTTAATTTTACTTCTTTCTTTACTTTCAAACAATCAAATTAACAACAGTGGACATGGTTGTTCCATCAAATGAATGTTCTTTTCCCCCTTTTTCCAACAACACAACTCAACTGTGAACAACTTTTGTTGCTTTATCAATGTTGAACATCACTGTTGAAATAATGATAAACAACATTAATTTCATTTGTCAACTTTGTTCATCTATGATAACAAGGTGGTTGCAAGATTGTTTAAAATTGCTAACAATACTGTCTTTGAGAACAGAATTTGAGATTTTAGCATGTGTAACAGACCAATTCATGGGCACCTATGTTCTCCACAGAACTGTTTCAGTCTGGGTGAGGAAGAACTTTAGTATTTTACTCTGGAAAATCTTACAAATCAAAGTGGTGAGCTCTGCTTGTTGAAGGTTTATCTCCTTAACAGTAAACCAGTCTCAAGAATATGGCATGTGTATTCCTACAAACTTGTCAACACCCAGGGACTCAAGAAAACCAGAAATCATCCAGTTGTTTGTTGGTACTGAAAAGCTTTATACTTCTTATCACTAAGGTCTGTGTGGGCCTTCCCAGCATCAGTGTCTGTAGTAAAAACTAGAATTGTACTGAATATCTTAGGTGTACATTGAAATTGTGCATGCTCCTCAAGCTTATTAACTCAGAAAAGTTTTCTGAACCCCTCTTATTGGAATCAAACCTGTAACATTCTGATTGCTGGTGAGATGCTCTTAACATTGAGCTACTGTACATGGACTCAGATGGAAAAGCAAAGGTTACTATTTACACTGGTCCATAGCTGACATGTGTACTGTTAAATGCAGCCTTCACAAGTCATTTATGGTTCACATTAAATTAACAATGTTTCCTGATGTTGTGCAGCATGTGGCAGCTTGGTGTACTATTATGTAGATTGAAATTGCACATGCTCCTCAAGCTTATTAACACAGAAATGTTTTTAAGCCCCTGACAGAATCAAACTCAAAACCTTGTGATTGCCAGTGAGCAAGATGCTCTAACTACACTAGTCAGCTACACAGACTCAGATGGTTACAGGTTCTCACCAATGATCAGTAGGTTACCAGTTTGATTTCTGTCAGGGGATCAGGAAACTTTTCAGAGTTAATAAGCTCCAGGAGCATGTGCAATTTCATCTACATACAACAAGCTAAGACATGCCACATAAGATCAGCAAACATTATTAATCTCAGATGCAAATATTAAATTACAGAGGAAAAATTTTAAATAGAAGTCTGGTTCAGTAAAGGATGCTACTTTGCTGCAGTAGCTATGGGCAAAACTAAGTTGGCTTAATCAATTGGAGGCATCAGAAAATTCATATAATTAGACATTGTTTTATGCTATGGCTTAAAACGTTTTGAATGTAGCTTACAAAACTACCATTCACGACCCAGCATTTCAACCCTCCTGTCTACATGTAATGTCTTCATCAGGGGTGACTTATCTGAGGTCCCTATTTATATCCTTAAAGTACCATTGATAAAGTTACTCTATTAACAACATGCAAATAGGCATCCAGTAATAAACCACCGTCATCGCAACTTTGTGCCTAAATCCTCAATAGCTAAAGAGGTTCTTTCATGGAAACTAACATCCTGTTGTAGTCTCTTTTTGTGGACTTTGACGGCAAGATGAACATATATTTTGGTGAAAAGGGAAACTACATCAAACGACATCAATCCTTCCACAACAGTGAGTGTAACATTCTTAATAAAAACTGGCAAACTTGAACAAGTTTGTCACTGCATATTCTGATTTCCCAATGATTGATGATAACATCTAAGCCAAATAACTAGATATACCATAAACTGGGGAATTAATGAATGAGACAATAGGTCTTAAAGGAATTCCCACTTTATGAATTTTAAGTAGGCTATAAAATTTTGGAGAAAGTCTGTTGCTACTGAATAGTTTTCTGTATAGAGGACTGTCAATCTTTCCAGCTTTTTTCAAATCAAGTAACATTTTCTTTACATTAAATATATAAGTAACAAATTTCTTTAAGTTCAGACCAGATGGTAAAGTTACACAGTATATACTGTATCTCTATGATCTAGCAATGATAATGCTTTTTCATTGTATTGGTTTTTGTCCATGACCACAATGCACTTTCCTTTATCTGCTGATAAAACACGTCTGTCTGGATCTTTCTTAAACAGGGACATCACACTCAAGTGAGTCTTCCCTGATGAAGACATTAGACAGGAGTGTTGAAACATTGGGTCATGAATGGTATTTTTGTACGCTGCCTTCAAAACATTTTAAACTCAGAGCAGCATAAAACCATGTCTGATCATTTACCTGGCTGCACTGGGAAACTGTTCACATAAACTTGTGTTAGCAGATTTGTGTGTTACTCAGAGGTGATACTGTAATGTTTCTACATAAGTGTACAGGCCTAATTAGCACCATGGGTGCAGGGCAACCTTTTTCTGTAGATTTGGGCAGCTTGTCAGGCAAAATTTTATGTCTTGCCAGGCAGTGACAGCTACTGTACTATTTTAAATGGTAAAGAGAAGTGGTTAATAGTCCACTATTACAAGTGAATGTCAAAAAATCTGGTTCAAGAGCTACCTAGATTTGCTACGATTCATGAATTGTTCCTGTAAATAATTCCATGAAACTGAAGACAAAGATTTAATTCAGAACGATCTTTCACGACAAGTTCAGACTTCAGACTTAAGTGTTGTACGGTTTTAGAATTAGCCATATCTTAGTCACAATCTGCCACAGATACAATTTCAGCGTGTGATTTAATATGCATACAATGGTATAACGGTGGAGTGCTACGCACGCAGAATAAACTAAAACTCTGTCAAAACTCTGAAATGGTAAAACTGACGTTTCAAACCTTCGCTCGAAATGTCATTTTACTATTTCAAAGTTTTGGCAATTCCCTTACCTTTCAGACTTTGATTGTTAATATTTATTACCTGAATTGTACTGGAATGCTAATAACCATCAAAAGAGTACCAGCAATTAGGCAGTGCTATAAGAAAAAAAAGTGGTGACTGAACTCATACAGTACTATATGCATTGACGTTACCGGAATTTTTTCTTCCAGCTAGGGTGTACCGGGTTTCTTTCGACTTATAACAAGTCCCATAATGGTCGCACCGGCCGCGCGCCGGTCCCCCTCCACTAGTCTGCCCATGGGAAAAAGGTGATTAAAATCAATAAAATGACATCATTTTCCAAATTAATGTAAAAGCGATCATAATGGCAAGGAGAAACGAAAATGAACGGAGCGGTTTTAAAGCAAAAGCAAACCATTTAGGACTTAAAGAGGCATATTCTGTATTGCAAAGAGGTAAAAGAAATGTACTAAACAAATAAACTGCCCGGCCTGTTCCCTTGAGGTTTGAGACTGTTTACGTGGGCCTTGATCGAAATTTCAAATTGACAAAATATGAATCGACTTAAAATAATTTGCTTTTGTATTGATTGAAGTGAAGTAAGTCGAAAATTCAGTCGAATTTAGATGCAGGATTGACTTGACTGTTGATGACAGTGAAAATCGACATGATTTTTCGATCGACAATATAGAAGCTTGAATTTTGAGTTTGCTGTTTGATACCATTAAAGTCTTAGGAAAAACAGGGTTTGAAACCTGTCTGGAGCTCAAAGTTTTTCTGAGTCCATGGCGTTCCACAGTGTGATCGGCCAAATTTCCTAAGACTTTAATATAGAAGCTGTCGATCACACATGTAAACACCCCTTAGTGCTTAGACACTATTGTTTTTACCTTAGGTGTTGAAAGTCAATTCTTGGAATAGATTTCATGAAACTTTACCTTGACGATTTCATGAAACTTTACCTTTAATTTTTACTGGTCAAAGTTATGTGAATGATCCATGAAATAATGGTGTTTTACGGTAACTCATGAGGTCGTTACCTGTACTTATTATTGTTACCATTATTACCATCATTCATGGCCATCACGATAAAATTCAATAAAAATTTGAACTAAATCCAGCCACACATATTCTCCAAGCCCATAGCCAGGTTTTGGAGTTAGAGGTATCAAAACTCCTGATCATGTTTTAATCAGCCCTTAGGTGACTAAGGCCAGTGTGGTCCATTTCCATTATCCATTATTTGCATGAATGTATTTGAAATTTCACAATTGTCTGTTGGTACAAATTTAAAGTGGGATATTGATGTGAGCCTGGACATACTTGTTGAACTTTAGTCTTAATACAGTTTGATCAATCATAAACAACAATACACCTTTTAAGTTGATATAAGAAAGCTGCAACAATTTGTATTTTGACCTTTCAACCAACTATGTGATTCAAGTATAGTCCCCCAGAGGCAGGGAGGACTATACTTGAATTAACTCCTATTTTCTAAGTTTGTTAAATTAACCTAAAAACAGTTTATAGTTATTATTCTGGATTTCCAAAGGGCATTAATGGAAACAACATGAATAATGGCTGAAACATGCAGTCTCTTCCAGCAGACAGACATAGGAAGTGGACAGGAATGTAAAGTCAAATTTATAGTGACCTATAATGTATTAAAACTCATTGGCTGAAATAGAGCATTGATCATGGTCAGATTTAATACCCAAGGCAAGTTTCTATTATAACCCTTTAGACAAAGGAGAGGGATGATCAATGAATTCCCCTTCCACAGCAAAAAAAGTACTCATTGTTTCTACTAATTAATCATAGTAATAAACCCTTTACCCCCAGACATCTTTCCCTGTTGAATAAAAACCTGGCATTACCCAAAATAGAATTCTGAAACCATTCTTTGGATGTAAAAGTTTGAATGTAATAATATAACATATCTCCCATTAAGGAGCAAGGTTGTACTTTAGTAATCTACTCTGGCTAATGGCAGATGATTTTACTTATCATAGGAATGAGCCCTGGGTGTTAAAGGGTTATCCCTCAATTGGCAGGGCTCATCCATTTGATTACCCTACATTACAACTTTCACCCAAAGAAAGTGGGTCTGCAGAAAAAAGATCAAATCTGTGTTCTGGGCCTTGCATTGTTGCATGGGTGTTTGTCATAAAAAAGTGAAGTGAAGATTTGTTCATTATTATGCATGCCAGCTTTCTTCAGGTGAAAGTCCAGCTGCAACATAGGCTAATATTCAATGAGTATTAAAATTGTCTGGTGGCAGCCAGAGTAAAATACTAAATTTCCCCCTTGCCTCTTAATGGGTTAAGTTTTTAACTCTTCCAGAGAAGGCCTTATACTGTTGACAAGTAAAATCAACTGCTATTAGCCAGACCTTGAAATTTTGCAGTGTGCAATTGCTCTTGTGGCCTTTTGCCCCTCTTAATTTGTTCCTGAAAGAGTGATTTACAGTGCATTAGAAATTGATCCATATTCTGATCAATGCAAAAATAAGCTATTTTCTTCTTGGAAGCCATCATTCCAGAAGAGATCTTTCTTATATCGGAGACTGTTGTTTAATCTTTGCAAACATGAACATTTTGATTGTGAGGTAAATGGGTCAATTTCTGCTGCTCTCTTGCCAAACCAGAGCATTGATTTACCACTCTTCATATTTACAGAAAATTCATGGCTTTTATCAAGCTAGGGCTGTATTACACCAACATCTTCCCATGCTGCACTTTATAATATATCTCCTGCTTAATTGTGAGTAGTTTATGCTTTACTATAATAGTGCCACTTCGCTTTTGCAAACTCTATCCAAACCTGTCTATGCAATTACATAAGCAATGGGCCATTTTATTTTTGATGGGAAAACAATCCAGTTACACCAGTTCTGTGAAAGTCCAGATAACAAATGAAAAAAAAAAGGTTGCTGATCATAAAGGAAAAAGAAATTGCTGATCATGAAGGTAAAAAAATATCTTGCATAAATAAGGGTGAAAGAAATTATGCAAAGAAAATAGCCCACTTCCCCTATCAAAAATAAAATGGTCTATCTCTCAATGAGATGTTGCTGGGTTCTCAAAATAAACAAGAAAAAAATTATTAAACTCACAAAAAGTTAAAAAAAATTTAAACTGCATTTACATCTTTCTGACAACATTTTGGACAGTGTGTCCTTTGTTGGAAAGTAAGATCAGCTCAAGCATTTTTTAGTTGACCTTTACTAAATTCTTTCTTTTTCCTCTTATTTATGGTCATGGCCAGTGCAAATACATTGGTCCGATTGCTCTTGAGCACAAACAGAGCAAGAATGTTGAAACTTATGGCGAACCTAAGCTCACCATCTGAGTCTTGGTAGCTCAATGGTTAGAGCATCTCACTGGTCATCATCAGGTTACCAGGGTGCTTAAAATATTGGAAAACTTACCCTAGTTGTCCTTTGGGCAGCCACCAGTTTAGATCTAGTTGCCCTAGTAATCTATGCACTTTTTTGATAACTATGAGAACAAAAAACTTAGTAAGTGCACAGCTACAGACGACTAGTGGATGTTTGTGAGGTCCTGCCCTAAGATCGGAAATAGCGAGAGTGAGGAAGAGAGTGACGTTGTAGAAGGGGCAGCACAATCTGAGGAGCAGGATGATGATGAAATCATTGAGTCTGCATCTGACTCAACAGAGTGAACCTGCCAACTTTTGTATTCTAGTCAATTATTAAACAGCTCACTGTTGTTCCCTAATGTAGTTGTTCATACTTAATGTTGAACACAAACTTGGTTCATGTGGGAGCTTGGTAAATATCAGACGACTAGCGAACGTTTGTCAAGCTTGTTCTTGTGACTTCCGCTTAGGCAGTACATAATTATGACAAACCTGCATCCTAGCTCACCATCTGAGTTGTGGTAGCTCAATGGTTAGGGCGTCTCACCGGTCATCAGAAGGTTGCAGGTTCGATTCCCATCTAGGGACCACATTCAGGACCACTGGGCAGGATGAGCAATTGTGTAAAAGGCCTGGGGGAGTTTCATTCTTGACCCTAAAGTCTTTTTCTTGCTGGCAAGTGATAAAAGGCTCTGGGGAATCCATAAATATAAGAACTCTGATTGGTTATTCCTTCATTCGTGTTAATTAGAGGAAGTCAGGCATGCTTTGTCGATTTCAAAGAGGAAAACAACATTTGCAGACAACCCAAAATCATACATAACAGCCAACCACTATCTTACCTGTACACTACCTTGTAACTGCCAACCACTTCCTTATTAAGTGATGTAACTTCGAAACCGGAACCCCTCAAGACTAGTGGATTCCAGTATGGATTATCCCAGAGCCCTTTACTACGCGCCAGCAAGAAAGAGGCTCTGGGGAAGAGAACGGGGAGTTCGAGTTTTGCAGATCCATTATGCCGTTGGACGGTCAAAGTGGAAAATTTTATATTTCAGTTACGTCTAGTAATCAATCAAAATCCTACCCATCCTGCTACCAAATGAGCATACGAGTTAATTCAGAAAAAAGTTGGATAAATTCAGTGGCATAGTGGAGGAAGATGGGGCCCTTAGGCATATTTGGTGTGGGGGGCCCCTGTTGACTGTTGTCATGGTTTGACTGAAGAGTGCTGACTGCTGAACCCTGGAATTTTTCATGATTAGTTGGAAGCTGTATTTAGTGTGTCCCTTTATAGCTGATACATTTGCTTTTAGATAAAGACAATATATATATTACTTAACATGTAGTATTTATTCTTCATAGTTTGTCATACCGTAGCATTATATACAGTTATAACATGCACTATATCACCTATATGAGTAAACTGAACAATGCCAATGTCAAAATGTTTAACAAAAATAAACTAAATACCCAGTCCGTCTTCTAGATACCTATGCGTTCCTTCCTTCTCGCATTAGCGTTGGCAAATCGGTGGATCAGCTCGTTCTTGTCAACACTTTTTGCTTCTTTATTTTCGATGGAAAGGATCGCTAAACCTGCAAGCCTTTCTTGGAACATTTGAGACCTGAGATATGTCTTTGTCAGCTTCAATTTAGAAAAAGAGCGTTCTGCTGTTGCTACTGTGACGGGAATAGTTGCGAACAGGATGAGGAGTAGGATTCTCGTTGTTTTCAGCAAGCTTATCTTCGCTGTCATCTTTCTTTTGCATATATGCTGATATTAAACTTGTATTTAAAAGACAACTATCCGTTTTTTTCTTTTTTTCTGCTCGCTTTTGTGCCCCAGATTTGTATTTTTGCTTTCCAGAGTATCCAGACATCACAGACTCGCAGTATGTCAGCATTCACGGGCAGAGATTTTGTCAAGTTTGACAAGTTTTGAATTCATAATTTAGGAGAAGAAGAACTTTATGTAATGACTAACAAGAATGACTTTAATTTCACTTGAGATAAAATTTTAAAAATCGGCTACCGTTGTCGATGGCGGCTTTCAGGTTACCTAGCATTATTAATTTTGCATTTTTCCATTGATTCTTAAGCTGCAGTTTTTACATGTTTTCAATAAAATATACCGTTTCCTAACTTTTGGGCCAGTAGGCCGTGGCCCATGGGGCCCCCAACTGTCGGAGGCCCTTAGTTCTTGAACTAACCCTACCTAACGAGCGGTACGCCACTGGGTAAATTTAATACTGTATTTTGACAGACACTAATAGTCAAATTTTTAACTTGTCCAACGAGCACGCCGTTAGTATTTTTGCTTGCCCGAAATAATTTTTAGTTCTCCCGGGACTCCGGACTAGCGCTTTTGCGTGACCGACAGGTTTTTCAGGCTCGAGTCCTGTCTAGGGCTCAGAAATCGTTTTTCTGAGATTACAAGCTTGACGGACGTTCGCTGGTCGTCTCATACCCCAGGCTTCCATGTGACCAAAATTAGTGTTCAGCATTCTGTAATCTTGAAACTTATTTATCTCTATTATATCTCTGCATCTATTTAAACCTGAAGTTAGTACATTTTAAAGAGCACATAAAAATGAGCGAAACTACATTTAAGCGTTGTGGATGTAATAGTACTGTAACTGACGGTGTAAGTACAGTACACTGCTTCCAGCTTATGTAGTGGTGATATGTTAATTTCCTGACTAATGTCATACCATTATAATATGTTGCACAATAATACCATTATACATGTAGTGCAGACACAGAGGAATGAAGTAATTATTGGGATCACAATGGAGCATTGAAGGCACGAGATAACCTTTAGGGAAGTCCGGGGTATGCTTCTCCGGAAAATTTTTGATTTCAACTACTCTGAAACGCTATTTCCTGCGCTTTAGGGCAGTTTTAGCAAAAAGGTCAAGATCATAAACAGACCATAATCTTACACAATTGATATCGGGTGATGATATCGGCAATGCCCGTGAAATGGCAAAGCGGTATTTATATGAAACATCGATTGAAAACCCTCACAGGTTCTGTCATAGCTAGCCAGATATGTCCCGTAAATCCAGACCTAATAAATACAACTATTTTTTGGTTCAACATGATCAGATGTATAATAAAAAAGTGCCTTTGGTAAATATTGGGGTCCGTGCCCCCATGGCTCCCCCGGTTCCTACGCCACTGTAGTGGCAACTCGGTATTGGAACCTACTTCGTTTGAACTAAAGGCACATTCTACATGTTCCCTCAAATATTTTGATCTGACATTTCCAATACATTAAGGCCCTTAATGCAATCTTGAAATTTTGCTCTTCCTAAACTCTATTCAGTCCGACCCCTCTAATATACGTCATCAGTGCACGATGGAAACTTTTGTTAATTTGACCTATTTGCTGTTTGAATTTCGACTGGAAGTTAGTTTTTAAGAAATCTGTACAAAAATATTGAGTCAGAAAGGTACTTTTTTAAGTTTTATTTGTCGGACCGAATAGAGTTAAGAAAATACGAAAACGCGTCAAAATAGTTGAATTCGTGCAACTTTTGATTGTACTCATACCAGTGGTTTCTAGAAACCCATAAAATTAATTTTCCAACAAAAATGTTCTAGTCTAACTCATTACGGTCCGAGGAAATTGTAAAAAAACGATTCAAATATTTTTGCTGAACTTCATGTCACCGTTCATTGACAGGAAGTTCAGCAAAACTTTAGAATGGTCTTTTCATTTCCTCGTATCTTAACGAGTTAAGCCCATGCTTACATGGGAAAATTTTTCATCATTATATTTCCATAAAAATGTTGTTGCATGATACAAGAAAATTTACAGCGTGTAACAACCATTTTGCGGCCTGTTTCTTTAAACCAACAAGTTTCACAAAAAGTAGATCTAAGTCCTGTTCTCAACTGCAACTGCTTTAAATTTTGACCTGTTGCACGACTATTACTGAATAAGACACAACACTCCCTGCAGCCGCTACAATTTTTACCTCAGAAATTGGACGAAAAATTGCACCATGTAACTCAGCCTTAACTCCAAAAGATGTATCTCATCAAGTAGAGTCACCTTGGCAGTTTGGAAGTCAAACTGTCAACCCCCAGATGTCTGCCTTCGCAGAGAAATTCGCCAAATCAACCGAGATAAAATTCTTATGGGCCTCCACTGGAGTGATTATTTTGTAACGTGCAATAAAACAATGGTTTCTCATTTTAGATTATCTGGATCTTCACAAACACTGCTTTGGAATTGAACAGCATTTCAAGGAAATCCAAAATAATTATATAATATTGGAACAGTCACATGAGGAGTTGCAACGAGACTACACAGATATTCAAGAGCAAAAAGTGCAACTCATTGAAAAGTTAGAGAAAAGTTATGATGCCTTTAAGGAGAAATACGTGCAAGTACAAGTGTTGGAAGAAAAACTTGAAGACTTAACCAAATCTAAAAGGGAGAATAATGAAGATAAAAATGAGGTAAATTAAACTGATAATGAAAGCAGTAGCTAAAACGTAGTGACTAACAGAAGGTAGAGGTTCAGCGATTAAAAAATTAGGGATTAAAATAGCAATATTATGTTAATGAATTTTGTCTGTTGCCAGCAACGAGTGAAGAATATATATACCGCAGTTACAGTAAAATACCCTTGCCACCTTTTATAACTAATGTTAAGTGGATAGAGGAGTGGAACAATATACCGGATGAGGACAAATATTAATTACACTTTTGATCAGTTGATTACTCAGCCACCGTTACTGGACCTTTAGATGCATAAAAATTGGAGTAAGCAAATCGTGTTGAAATTAGTGAAGGTTGCACACTTAGTATATTTAACCTCAAAATGCATAAACACGATTTCCTTCGGTTGTGCACTTTCAAGTACAATAATATATTAACAATAATATTGTGGGAGCTCAAACGATTTGATTCCTTCCGATTGATAAACTTGTTTTCAAAAAGTCTGTTAAAGCGATAAATTAAAAGGAAGGGGTAGGCTAAGACCAAAAATTTTTCATTAAAAGCAGTTTCCAATCGCCAGGAGGTTGCAAATTTCCCATTTAGATCAACTAAAAAATTATATATTGTAATAAGGGAATCTATACTGAAAGTGACACTTTCATTGGGCTACCGATGTTATGAAAATGTTGCTTGTGTCGTGTTCTTTGACCTTCAACTTTACTTTTTAGTTTCTTTTTATTAAATCGACCTGAATTTAAATTTTTTAAGCATGAACTTGATGCAGAAAACCAAAAATCGACCAGAAAAGTCCGCGAAACGGAAACTCAGTTTGAGATGAAATTTTTTGAAGACATTGAAAAAGCTCTCAACGAGACTGGCTTGTCACTTATAAAGACAGATAAATCGTTCAAAATAAATCTACTAGACTTGAAAAAACTCGAAGGATTGTTTGTGGATAAGCACTGCATAGCTACTAATTCCGTTGTTGAGAAAATGAACGACTTACAACAAAGTAATGTCTTTTTGGAAAAAGCAATATCTTCTCTCAAAGAGCACTCTGAAAACCAAAACGAAGAAATGTCGAGAATTCGTAACGAGCTTATGAAGAAGACCGAGGAATGTTTGGATCTACACAAAGAAATTAACGTGATAAGGAAAAGTTCAGCACAAGTAAATATCATGAAGCAAGATCTTTTGATGAAGGAACTTATGGTAGCAGGTACAAAAATCTTTTTATTTTTTTGTCTTTTTTGTTTCATACTTGCCGTTTTGTTTTAAACAATAGGTCTTAGCAAGAAATGGCTTACCGTTTATTTTTCTTACCTTGGATTGTTTCTGACAATCCAGGACCACGTAAATAGCAAATATTTACATATATGCATATGTGTCTCTAAATCCATATATATGTCTATATCTATATCGATAACTACGTGTTCATCTGTATCTCTCGCTGCCTATATGCCATATACATCCAAATGTTATTAATCATCTGAGTGTTATTAATCATTCCACGCGGCACTACAGAAGCCGGAATAGGCGGAACCTCAGCTGCCAATAAAGTTTTTAACCTCTCCGATGTTCACGTTGTATATATATACCGGTCCTGTATATGTATATGTTCATATACTTATATACATTTAATTCAGTTAAGGCTGTCACTTGAAAAGCTAAAATATGAGCCCGAAAAGGATCATGGGAGAGCACTTGCGATTTCCCGTTTAACAACAAATATTCACTTACTTACTTCCGAGGGAAACAGTGTGTTTTGTGACCCCCAGATTGCCGTTGTCACCCGAGGCGAAGCCGAGGTACCAGTTTTTCTGAGGTACCTGTTCCACCGAGGTGTATCAAACGACGCAAGAAAACGTCGTGGAAAACCCTTTGAACAGTACTTTAAAGACGATAAACTAGAAAAGCCAGGATTAACAATGTACTTCCCGTTTTCCTATTTTTTCCTCGGGCAAAATAAAAGTAATGTAACCCGCTGCCATGGGTTACGCGATAAACATCACGAGTTCCGGACCATCACGAGAGGACCACTCGCCCAATCAGAAAACAAGAAAAACGAACTTCGATACTTGGTATATAACAATGTTTATTGCAAATTAGCCATGTGAGAACAAAGTCTAATGTGATAATTAGGTCTCAACATTCAATTTCTTTTTTCCAACCACTATTAACCGGAAATTGTCCTCCGGTGATACACCTCTTGGCAGTGGCGTAACTGGCGTTCTTTTGTGGGGGGGGGCGAAAACCTGATTTTCCCGACAAAATTTATAACATATGTAAGATTGATTATCTTTGGAATGATCTATTGTTCTCAACCTCTACTGTGTTGTATTTTACATTGCGAGTGTTTTACACAGGGGGTTACAAACACGAGAGAACAATAAAAATCACGAGGCCGTAGATCAAGTGATTTTCAGTATCCTTTCTCGTTTGTTATAAAACCCAGTTAGTAAAACAGGAAGTAACCATTTCGGTTATTCCCGACAGAGCAAATTTGTCCGATGAAATTTTCTGTGGGTGGGAGCGAGTCACCCTCCTGCCCTCACCAGTTACGGCACTGCCTCTTGGGATCATATTTTTGATCTCTAAGGGACAACCTTAATTGAATTACTGGATTATACTTATGTATGTATGTATGCATGCATGCATGCATGCATGCATGTATGTATGTATGTATGTATGTATGTATGCATGCATGCATGTATGCATGCATGTATGTATGTATGTATGTATGTATGTATGTATGTATGTATGTATGTATGTATGTATGTATGTA